>SZYD01000485.1:0-164821 GCA_009363875.1 Mikania micrantha | reverse complement strand
CCTCATTTGATAGTGAGGATGTCTAGGTGGTGTATATGGTACTGTGGTGGTTTCTGGGGTATCTGGGTACTACCACTCGAGAAGTTGCTGAGGGGATCTGTATCCGAGCTCGTACTTGAGCTAGAGTGTCATCTAAAACCACGTACGGGAACCTCTGATATATATACAGTTCTCCGGCTTTGCCATCGTTGTATCAAATACAATTCCATATCAGTATCATGTAATGAATAATCAATAATGATATTTAACATGATCATGATATCTATTCTGATCCTAAAGAAACTATTCATAATCAATGTTATTATTATATGTATCATGAATTTACTAGAACACACACATGTTGCAGGTTCTGTTAATGCAGGCCACTCATAATTGTAATATGTACCACCTGATTATCCTAGCTCGACTAAAGAGAAGTTTTGTTCTTTAGTTATGTTCGATGCCCTCAGTGTCACTAATACGAACATAAGCTATATACTAGGTCACTAGGTCAACCTAATTCTCTATAACTTGTGGCTTTGATACCACCCTGTCACACCCCCACCTATCGTCACCTGTGGATGATGTCACTGATCAGCCTTGAAGGTTGCGGAAGCATAGTGGTGATATCTCAGAGATGGGGTGCAACTTTACTTGAACCAGTATCACAACGCATAAGATTAACTTAAAAGACAATATATTATAAGGATATTGTTGCTATTAGAACCCACAATCTACTGTTCACAACTTAAACATTCTAAACACACTGAGTTACTGATTTACAAAGTGTCTAAAAGTGAAAATCTCACCCATTTGTTGCTGTCTACCTGTAAAAGAATTTAAGTTTGAAAGGTCAGTAATAAAACTCGTGAGTTCATACACAAGAATCGATACAATATGATATGTAAAGTCAATGATACACATTGACTCAATTGGAAATCATGTACAACGTTTGTAGTGTTATTTCTTGAGTTCCAACTCTGCAATTACTTAGTGTTTTATGTGAGTTATTTGTAATTGATTTGGTTCATCAAGACATTCCTGGATATTTATTATCCAGGATTGATAAACCAGACTATCGAGCTTGATCTTGAAGGACGTTCTCGTCTGGAATTTATTCGATAATAGTATTATCAAATTTGTGTGATTAAAATCATTGATTTTGATCATTTATAGGGTTTGTATTGAAAACTGATAGTCAATTGCTTTTCGTATCGAAACTAGAGTCTTAATCAGTTTCTTGATGGAAATCTGGTTGCCGGATTACGAAACCGATCGTAAAACTGAGACCGGAACGCGAAATCGATTAAATATACTTTTTATATTAAAAACCAATCAGAACTGAATTCCGGGTTACGATCGAAATTTAATCAGCTCCTAAACCTATTATCGGGTCGTCGGGTTGCAAAAGCGATTGCAAAACTGAGTCCGGAACGTGAAATCGATTAAAAAGGTTATTTACATCGAAATCGGATTACCAGATTGCAAATCAGATTGCGAAAAAAAAGTTTCAGAATGCGAAAATATGGAAATCTGGTTATGGCCGGAATATTCATCGGTGGTGGTCAAGTGGTGGCTCAGGTGGCCTTAGCCGGTGGCCCAGCGGCCTTGGCCTCGCCATGGCTCGGGTCGGCCTGGCCTTAACCGCGGCCTTGGCATTGTCTTTGGCCTTCGTTCTCAGTAACGGCTTGGGGGAGGCCGATTATGCCCGGCAATTGCCGGGAAAGGGAGATCGCGACCTGGCCGTGGGGCTGCGCCTGTTACCGTGCCCGGGGGCTGTTGCGCCTTCAGCGTCCCCCAAGAGTTTTTGTGAGCCAAAAGCGAATTTTTTGACACTTTAAATAGGCCAAAATCTCCAAATCTAATATTTAACATATATCTAGTGTTGGTAAAGAAAATTCTCTATTTAGACAACTTTGAAAAATCGAGTTTTTGGACAAAATTGCTTTTTCTTGGGTTTTCAATTCTGATGATTTCCAAACATCAACCGACATTCAACACCTTTTGTTAATGTTATATGAAGCTATAATAATCAAGAATGAGATCAAAACTTACTGATTTGAGATTTGGGTTGAAATTTCACTAAAACCCCACTTTTGAGATGAATTTCTTGCTTGGCTTGACTTTGGCTTCAATTTTTGCTAGGGCTGTTAGGTTTGATGGTTGGAAGTGACTTGAAGCTCCAGAAGTGTTCAGAAAGCTCTGGTCGAATTTTTGAAGAGAAGGTGTAGAAAAGTTTGACTTGGAAAGTCAAACTTTGAAATTTATAATGTGATGGCTTATTCAGCAAGTTTCTATGGATATTTTAGCCTAAAATATCTGAAAACCAGATTAGAGTAGCTCTAATATGAACAAGGTTTATGATTTTCAAATGTTTGCCATTTCCACAATCGTTTGTTCTGCTTTTACGCGCATAACTTCGGGAATTGCTACATTTGATCAAGAATCATTGTCATACTCCCAATCACATATCATTATCAATAGTCAAGAATTTACCAATTACACATTACGAATTACCTTTTCACAAATTTTCACGGTTGGACTTATTAAACTAAGGGATTTCACAATTGGGCTTTGTTATTGCTATTCATTGCTTTAATTTGTTATATATGTCATATAATTTCGTTGTGACCATTGAATTTAGTTTTTTGTCATTATCATCTAAATTTAGCGTAATTTGGCAATTCTACGTATCATCTTTTGGAATTGTTGCTTTTAGTAATTTCCTTATATGTGTACTTACATTCACATGTATACCCATATTCAATCATGATTAATTTAATTTGAATAACAAATCCTTGAATTTATGAAATAACTCGCTAATTAAGGAACAGGAATGTCGCAGAAGCAGAAGAAGAATTAGTAGCAGGTTATCAAACCGAATATTCCGGTATCAAATTGGTTTATTTTACGATGCTTTATATTTAAATATACTAGTTTCTCATTATTTGTAACAGTTCTTTACTTGGGGAGTTGGAATCTTTCTATTTCTGTACATATTTGTTCCCAATTGATGTATTGCTTTTTGATTCTTAAACAATACATGTGTTAAATCTTCATGTTCATATATTTATTATTCATAGGCACATCATTCGCGGTTTGTTGGAAGTTTTGTAAACTTAAAAATGCCTGTTTTTCTACTAAATTTTATCCAAAACATACTAAGAACGTAAAATATAAACATAAATTAAATAAGAATCCATACTTTTGGTTCTTTTTAAATAAAACCACCATTCACGTTAAACTAATTCAACTTAAACGTCCTCTTTTATTGCGACAGGAGGACCTATTGATGTCATGTTATGAAAAGCTTTGTGTGAACTCAACACTAGAAGCCATTTCAAAAAACTTCACTTGGTTAGCTTGCTTCTTCTATCCTCTTATAATTTATGCAAAGACAGTGACAAAACTTGGAAAAAAGCTCGGAGGGGGGCGAAAGATTTTTAAGGAAAAAACGGAGGGGGCCGAAGGATTTTTAGGATGAAAACGGAGGGGGGCGAAGGTTTTTTAGGAAGAAAAGAAAAAGAAGGGAACGAAGGATTTTCCGACGAAATACTGGTTATATCGACCCTTCTGAGCGAAAAAACAAGATGGGCCAGCGCACCCGCGGGCCACTTGTAACCTCCGTCCCTGTGTAAAAAAGCTTTCAATAATGATGCTATAGAATTTTATAATTTTATTATGTACATGGCAGTGCTTGAACGTTTTAAAAGATTGGGTAATACATGTTAATTTTTTTAAGCGAGGGAGTGAAACCACTATTTTTAACTAAAAATAACCTTTCGGTCGAAAAATTAATACTACGGACAGAATAGGGGGTTGACCGCCCACCCCAGCCTTATAAAAGCTTCGCCAACGAGTATGTATCTTTATAGTTTCACTATATACAAACTTTGTTTGATGTAAATTACATAAGGAAACAAAGTTTGAAATTGTTCAAGAGAGCTAATCATTCAGCAAGGTTTTAAAATTTTTTCATAGACTTGAATCCTTTTTATACTTAGAAATATGTAAATGTAAACAAATTCTTTAAATAAATACAAGCAATGGATGAATCAATGAAAGATGTGACAAAGGATACGGACCGACTATCATTACAAAAAATAATGCAAGAATTGAGAGGCAAAATGTTCAAGGGTTTCTAAAAGTTATTGATGAATTATATATGGGTGTAAGTTGTTGCCTGTACATATTTGTAGTCTCGGTTTAACTATGTGACTGTTAGCCTTAATACATAAATTGGACAAGTAAAATTGTTAATACCTTAGTGGGTCAAATGGGTCAGATTTAATATGTTATGTTTGAGTATTGTTGGGCTAGTACTTGTGTAAATTATGTCCAGGTTGTCTTATATATGCATTAGGTTATTGATATGTGTATTGGTCAAAGTCAACAAGTTGGGTAAATTAATTAACTGCAACTAGCAGTAATAAACTGTCTAAAGACAGTTGAGATATAACCGTCAATTTGAGGTGTATATATAGGAGTCTATTGAGTCTGTAAATGTATTCCAAATATTCCTAATTTCATATTCATTGTGTGATTATTGTGATTTATAATTCTCGTTCACTTACAAGATGAGGCCACGAACACACCATCATGGTGTGCAGAGAAACAGATGAATCCTATGTTTCCTGGGCTACAGTGACAACATCGGACACTTTAATTTATCTATATGCAAGGTCACTTTTATTTAACTATATGCAACATCGTGTGGTTCTGGCCGGGGACCCTAGTATACTGTACTAATATGTGTAGGTCCCCGTAATTCAAGTGAGATTGTCATGGCGCAAAAGCATATATGATATGGTATTCCCTTGTTCCCTGTATTGGTTATGTTCTTTTTCTTGTCTGGCTTCTACTAATCGAGCTCTGTTTGTCGCTAAGCGCTTCGAGGTCGGAACAGCTCCTTGAAGCGAGTAATCCAAGAGTATTCGGCCTCGGAACAACTCTTTGAGCGAGTAATCGGCCTTGAAGGCAGACCTTTGCAATCATAACTATATGTAAATGACGCATAGATGAGCCCAAGAAACCCACATATCAGAACTGATCTGATTACCGAAAGGAAATCTGAGATCATCTGTAATATGGTAATTACACCACTTAGAAACAACTTGTAAATAACCATTTTTTCCCGTGTAAATAACTAAATATGTAAAGTTTTGCATCAAAATGCTATCGCATCTATGTTATTATCAATCAACCATCACCAATGAATTCTTACAGAACACGTAATGTGTATAACACTAGAAATCGCGAGGATCAGCCGACATTCATGAAAAAAGTTCGTTAAATATACGATTTAATTTCTACCGACCTCTAAGAAATTTTATCAGCGACCAAATGAAATTTTGATGATCATGATAAATCCCAAAACTAATAGTTTAATTCAATATTTAATCACTCATAGTTCAATATATGTTTATTTGTTAAACTTCTTTCTTTTTAGCAGCAATTTTCTATATTATTTCATCTTTGTTTGACTTAGATCTTTGACCTAAAGAGTAGCAACACCTTAACTATATCGGTTTTGTCATTGAACCCAACCCTTCACATGTCAATTATTTGTTAGATAGTTAAATTGTTATATGATTTAGCCATTTAGGTATAATTTTAAAAGTTAAAACTTGTTATCATGATGAGGAAACTTAGTTGATTTGGATATAATTTGTTATACTTAGGTAATATGATACAATTTTTTAAAAGAAAACTTGGGACTATCATGTTCTTTAAATCTCAAATTTGTTGATTTGAATATTATTTCCTACAAATCCTTTCGAAAGATAACAAATTTTATCATTTTATCTTAATCAACGGAATGACGATTTACCGTTGTGATTATATTTAAGTTTATCGCTATTTGGGTGACTAGACCCTACCCTATTTGAACAGGGTAAAAAAATGATAAATTTAAGAGAAAACTTCATAAAAATGTAACCAAAGTTTCATTTTGTTCCTATCAAGTCACTCAAACTTTTTTTGTCTCTATTAAGCCATTCAAGTTAATTTGGTGCGTTAATCTTATGTTTTTAACCTGAATAGTAGGTAATACATGTTGATATAAGTTTGAGTGAATGATTTTTTTTTAAAAATGACTGACTTGAATCCATAATCGTTAATTTTAATTAATATCTGACAAAGAACAAAAATTAATAATTAATAATGACTTATTCAAGTCAGTCATTTTTTTAAAACAAATTATTAACTCAAACTTATATCAACATGTATTACCTACTATTTAGGTTAAAAACATAGAATTAGAACACAATAATAACTGAATGACTTAATTAGGACAAAAAAAAGTTTGAGTGACGTAATTGAAACAAAATAAAAAGGTTGGTTAAATTTATCCTTTATCCCTTGTTAACATTCTAACCCGGGTTAGGCTAAATGTATCCTCCTTTGTAACTTGTCATACCCCCTTCCCCTAAATATTAATTATAAATTTGTCAAAAATCAACCCTTAAATTTTATAACACAATCAAAATGCACCCAACGTTATTTCTACCTTAAATTTTACTAAACGTACCCTCTTAATTGATTAGTGATTATCTAAATCTAATTGATTAGACTAAATATTCATTAAATGTTAATCATAATCAATTTGATCAAACTTGTAAAACTGATTTTTGGACTTTAAATCACAAAATGAGTTATCCATAGTTCCAAGCACATACGAAGAACTTTATCCCCAATATCAAATTGTCAGATATAGTATACTTGGTTATGAACATCAAATCTGAAACTGAAATACGATACACTTGTAGTTAAAAGATGAAATGCAAAGTATAAATTAGATATAATACTTTAAATGGAAGCAGGCACATTCTTTGACGCCGGTCCAGAAATACCATCAAGGTTCGTATCACATCCCCTTTCGTAATCCTTAATGTACCACTGGATCACATCAAACAACTCGGAATTTAAATCGCCTTCTTTGACCTTGATTGTTTGATTCTTTTGTAATAGGAGAGCAACGAATCCCCGGTGATTTGGGCACCAGTTAAGGCTTCGATTCACATAAAATTGAAAGATACACTGTTAGCGAAAACGGTGGTCGGTCGTGGGATGGATCCATGGCTGATTGGTGGGTTGGGGAAGAAGAAGGATTACTTTGTTATATTGGCAGAAATAGTCCTACATGTTTTTGTTGAAAGCATAATGGTTTTTTTAGTTAACTAAAACATAAGGTTTACTTGTATATATTTAAAAAGTTTAAGAAGTGGGTATGAAAAGTAAAAAAAATAAAAAGAGGGGTATATTTAACACTACCCTTCTAACTCCTATTAAAACATTTTCTTGTCCGTACATAGAAGACCTCTTTTAACATTATCTTAACCTATATTTCAATCATCTTGGTTTGATTCATTCCCCTTCAGAAAGTTTCATCAACCACTTGTTTGATTAAACAAATCTGTATATAACTTTAAATTCTTATTAAAAAATGGTTTTGTTTATAAAAAATCATTTAGGCCAATAGGAGTAGTCTCACTTTTCCCCATTGCCACATCAGCGGCACATCAGCTTTCCCTACTTTTCCTCATTTTTCCCCACATTTTTTAATGATTTATTTTAATAAAAATTAAATAGATTCATTAAAAATAAAATATAAAATTACATTAAAATTTAAAAAGATATTACATTAAATTAAAAAAAAACCACAACGATTATAAAAAATAAGCAACAACGATTAAAGACATTTAAAATACTAGTTATTCGGGTTATTGGCGTGATATTGCTGCGATAAATACCTCAAACGGTTGAATTAAACGGCTCTTTTTCCCCTCCCCACGCTCGGCCTAATTCGGTGAGCAATCCCCACTTTATCCCGAGCCGAAACCGGGGGCACGGTGTTCCCGGCCGGCCCCGGTTAGGTGGTTCCTTCCCCGCTTCCTTCCCGAAGTCGACTCCGTATCCTCTTATAAATCTTATAAACTTATTTAAAACGGATCCATGGTTATCTCTAAGCTTTTAGGTGTCTTGTCTTGTGCAAGTATTAAAACATTGCCATGATAAATAAAGCTCTTTTGCGAATCAAATTATAATTTTTTATAATCATAATTTTCTTTCCCAAAAAATTTGTTTTGATTTTAAATATCTATTTAATAAAAAAAAATGTTGCTTTCTAAAACAATGCTTTTTTGTTTAATAACAAGGAGTGAGGTCACCTTATCTATTTAAATCCTAACATGACAACATTGTCAACCACGTTCATATTTTAGTTTTAAATTATCAATTTTGATTATTGTTTCTAGTAGTAAATAAAAAATTATAACTGTATATATCAGATTATTTTTAAATTTTTGGCCTCTTTTGGATTTTGGGCCATGTGCTACAGCCCAGGCTAAGCTTGATGTTTATACTTAGAGAGTTAGAGGTAGGCAAAAAAAAAACTGGAGCCGGAACTGTAACCGACAATCCGAAACGGAACCGGAACCGGTCATACCTGAACCGGTGGGTACAAACGGGTCCGGGTTTTCAGACAAATTTGAACCGGAACCAGAAAATCCGGAACTGGTTCCACCTATACCCGGTAAAAACCCGAACCAGAACCGGCCAAAACCGAACCGGAACCAGTCAAAAACCGGTTGGAACCGGTCGAAACCCGGAACCGGAACCGGGTATTAACTTTGTTGACCGGAACTGGAACCGGTTCCAAAAAAACCCGATTTACGCAACTTTATGTATACTTGTTCTTAAATTTGATGTGTTGCGTCTAATGTCATGCGTGTGCATTGTTGAATGTAAAATCAAAGGTCTTGACACATTCGACTTACCTATGTAATATATTCATATTTTGCATTTTTTTTAGTGTGAGGGGTTAAGGTTTATAGATAGTTTTGTGTTCCTATAACATCTTTAATATGGTCTTTACTAGTACATGTATGTATGAGTTTTTGTTTTATAATGTGATATCCTATGATCAACATATATTGTTATTTATCATACCATTATTTCAATTATATCTACATATTTTGCTTGATTGTATTTGTTTGTGTTTGTCTATTTGTATCTGAACCAAAGGTCTCTTTGAAAACACTTTCTTTTCCTAGATTTAGAGGTAGGGATGGCAAAAAAAGACACGCCCGATGGGTTTACCTGAAACCCACAACATATGGGACGGGGTATTCCCGAACCGATAGGTATTGGACCGGGTATGAGATTAATTTTTAAAATTTTCGCGGGGTATGGGACGGATATGGGATTCGTCCATACTTCATACACTCATTTACCCGACCCGATTATATATACTCATTTACTCATACCGCTTACCCGTCACGTGTACCCTATTATAAATACCTATTTACTCTATAAGTATACCCGATTTTCTGTTTCCGACATTTATTTTGTTTTTACTATTTAATTGATTTATAATTCACATTTACCTAATAAATATTCCCAATAGTTTTTTTTTTAATCATTTTGGTGACATTTGTTCTTATTTTGTTGCTAATCAACTTATGTCATTTTGAAATTTCATGTTATTTGATATAACCAACAATTTATTCTTGGCATATATAATATATATTTTTTTGGTTATTAAAAAAATAAATTTATTAGTAGTTATCCGATAATCGCTGTGTAGATACACGATTAGGGGTGCTCACGGTTCGGTTCGAAACCGCGAAAATGCCCAAACCGGTCATCGGTTCGGTTTCACGGTTGGCTTTTTCTGAACATTTGGTCGGTCGGTTTCGAAAGTTCAAAACCGTAATAAACGGTTTGGTTTACGGTTTTTGCCAAAAACCGGTCGTAAAAAACCGGAACGGACCGTATGTGTGTGTGTGTGTACGCATGTTGATTTTGTATATAATATTTAGTTAAGTTGTTGGTTATTTGGTTAGTACTTGACGTTATATAACTTTGGAAAGTAAGTTGGTTGTTTTTGAACTTGCTGGTTTTTTTGATATCATGTTTTCTAGATAAATTTTGTAGTTGATAACACTAGACATATTTTGTATTTGATAACATTTTTGTAATAGTAAATATTTTTTACTTCTTGTATTTTATAACGTACAAGTTTTGTAATTTTTTTACACAGTTTATAATTTTGGACACGTTAGTGATACAAGTTTTTTTTTCAAAAGTAGCCTTTACTTTTTATTTTTTAGCATGCCAAAACCGTAAACCAAACCGTTTATAACGGTTCGGTTTGGTTCGGTTTTTATGTTTAACAGTTCGGTTTTGGTTTTCAATATTCAAAAACCGTTATTAACGGTTCGCTTTATGGTTTAACCTAAAAACCGTAAAAACCGGACCGTGAACACCCCTATACACGATACATACCCGATAGGTTTTTGGCCAGGTATATGACAAGCTTTTATAACCACGTATGTGGTTAGGATTACCCAAACCCGCCCCCATTGTCATCCTAGAGATAAGGTTTGTCTCTATCCAATTAATTGTATACGGGATCTAGTAACACATTTGTTTTTTTTTTTAAGAAATACAATTAATTGTCCTGTTATATTTCATCTAACATGTACTTCAATTTTTTAAAAAAATGGATGGAAGTTATACAACATAGATAAAATTCTATGAAGATGAACTTGTTTTAAGAATGGAAATTTCCGGGTGTGGAAGTTGGTTAATATTGTAAGATGAGAGCAGTAGCAGATAGATGATTTGAAGTCAAATAAATAGGCCTGTAAATGAACCGAACAGTTCATGAACTGTTCGTGAACTGTTCGGTAAGAAGTTCGTTTATGTTCGTTTATTTAAATTTGTGTTCGTTTAATTAAATGAACGAACATGAACACACCTTGTGTTCGTTTATTTATGTTCATGAACAGTTCGGTTATGTTCGTTTATTAACGTTCGTTTATTTGTGTTCGTTAATGTTCGTTAACTCTGTAATGTTAGTTTTTGTTCGGCTAACTGACTAATTTACGAGTGATATGTATGTACATTTAAGAGACTTGTCGTTTGTGCTCATTTATACTTGTTCAATTGTGTTCGTTTATGTTTGTTCAATAGTGTTCATGTTCGTATGATTGTTCAATTGTTAAAAAATGTCCATTTATGTTTGTTCGTTTATTTTAGTTCTTTTGTGTTCATTTATGTTCATGAACAGTTCATTTAATTTATTAATGAACGAACACAAACGAACACGAACATATTCATTTTCTTAATAAACGAACACGAACACAAAATTCATGTTCGTTAAGGTGTTCGTGTTCGAGTTCGTGTTCGGTTAAGTTTAAATGAACGAACACGAACATGCCTGTGTTCATGTTCGTCCGGTTCGTTTACAGGCCTACAAATAAAGAACTATTGACAACAAATGAATTGACACTCATAATAAAAATTATTCGTTTTATATATGATTTAATCTTGATGATGCTAATTTAGAATCAAAACTAATAAAATTAATACACAAATAATCTAATATGTTTTACCCAAGATGAAACTCAATTATCAATTAATAGTTTTAATGAATATCCTGTAACTTCCCCAATATGTTTATTTGTTATAATTCTTTCTTTTTCTTTTTTTTGAGCAATTTTTTTTATATCAATCCTTCGGTGGAATTGAATCATTGATCTAAAGGGGATCAACTTATTAATTCTATCGGTTTTGTCATTTGGATCCAATCATCCACCATTCATATAGTTAAATTTTCATGTGATTTAGACATTTAGGTATAATTTTAAGAGTTGACAAGTTTAGTTTAATAAGGTGAAAATATCAAAGTTTAGTTTAACTGCGTTAAAATAACCCAATTTTGATTTGATAAGGTTAAATATCAAAGTTTTGTTTAAATGGGTCAAAATAACCCTATCTTATTGTAATATGGTTAAAATATCAAAGTTTGGTTTAAATGGGTCAATTTGATATATTTATAATATTTACTTGTTACTATTGTATTTTTTTTAATGTAGGAAATGATCCAAAATGAGGCTAGAGGGATGGAAAACTCTAGCTCAAAAAATATTGATGAGTATGATGTCATGAAACATGCTTTAGGTGAAACTAATGGACGCATACGTTGTATTGATCGAGTTGTGAAAAGCGTGGGTGCTAAAATATCAAGTTCATATCCTACTCATTCACAAGAATGATAACAAATTTGGAAACAACAAATGAGGCAACAAGTCCACCAAAAAGTCCAGCAACAAATAAATGAAAATCTTCAAAAATGCAAGCATACTTCGCTAAACAATTTGAAGAAATGCAACAATCTTTTCAACAACCCAATGAATCACAAAATGAAAGTGATGAGAGTGCAAGAGTGATTAGCTTCATCTTGATATTGAGTTGTTAAACAATTTGAAAGATGTGTTAGTATATTTGTTTGATGATACATTTGGACATGGTTTGTAATTTTATTGGATATACATGCATGGATGCATATAATTGAGGTTTGAATTATTTAAAATCTAGGTTTGAATGATATTTTGCCGGTTTAGAATCATTGTTTGGTAAGCTTTTAAAAAAACTTGGGAAAATATGAAAAAAAAAAACAGATTTGTAGGGAATCTGCTTATACATTTACAACGACGGCAAGTCGTCGATATAAATATTTTCTAAATTATTCAATTATTTTTTTATAAGGCAATAGCGACTACATGTCGTCAATATAATGATAAATATATTAATTATTATTTTTTTAATTTTTTGGAATGAATTTCAATTTTATTAAAAAAATATTTATTCATCTAGCAACAGGTTGTCTTAGAGACAACTTCTAAAGCGATGACATGGTTAAGCTATAGAGACGAAACAATAGCGACGATAAAAGTAGCTAGCACAAGTCTGTGCTATAGCCTTAATAAATCAACAACGACGATATGTTGTTGCTAAAAACCTTCGCATTTTTGTCTCCATAGCCGCTGATTGGAGTAGTGTTTGGCGTTCGAGTGATGATCAAAAGATCACGGTTGATCACAGACTCACAGTGATGATCGATTGGCTCAGGTATACCTCTATAATCTCCATGTAGCCATGTACAACACAAAAATATAAACGCAACAAATTTGAAATATTCAAGCACAACAAACAAATAATCATTTTTATGTATCGGTGACAAAATGTTTTGAGAGAAAAAAATAGGGTTATATATGTAACTACAAACAACCACATATACCGGTATATTCTCACTTTGTGGGTTATGTAACTACATAATTGTTAAATCAATATCTACGTGTTTTATACGGTTCTAATAAATTGTCTACTTTAAGTTGGTTTAGCATTGAACAAAATTTCTAACAATCAGTTTACATACGTACCAAAAATTAATGTTGAATTTCTCTTACCAAGTTACAAGTCTTCTTTTAAGAACCTGCAGAACAATCAAAACTTTTAAAGTACTTGTTTAAGAACCTATCTGTTGCTAAAACTTGGGATAATTGTTCTTATCACTTGTTTTATATATTTTTTTACATATTAATTGCATGTTATTTAGGATTTTGTTGCCTTGAATGTCGTTTGAAATAAACAAACGAGTAATTGTTGAAATGGTCACATGGTTCCTAAGCTTCATAAGTTACTCATATGGTCCACTTTAAACATTTGTAACATGTAAAGTCCATAGGTGAGAGTAATTTGGTCAAACATGTGAGGCTAATTTGCTGATCTAAGGATTGTATGTGTTACAAATGTTTAAAAGTTTGAGAACATATGAGTAATTTATGAAACCTAAGGACTAAAAGTTAAATATTAACAAATCACATAGTGCATCTTGACAATTTACTTTAAACAGATAAAATGAAAATCAGATTATACCAACTTAAAACAATTAAACATCTCTGCACGTTGGACACAATGTCAAATGGTTGCACATGTTATGGCTGGAATTGGTTGAATAAAAAGACAGGAAATGCAGAGGGATTACGAAATAAAGATTCTTTGTAGATCTTTTTCAGAAATGTACAACTGTTTACTGCATCAATACTTGAGGTACAACTCGATACTGCATGTGGGGTTTCTTGAAGGTCCCCTTCACACCATTTTCACACGTTCATGGCGTACAAAGAAAGTGATTTTTCAAGCATTGTCGAGTTGTATGGTACAAGTTCCTAATGCATCAGGACTCGAAATAACCACCACAACAGGTGTTGAATATTTAGACCAGCGGTAATGGTCTCTCCGCTGGAAGAGTGGGGTCACGTGGGGTAACGGCCTCCGGCGGGAACACCGCCCCCCCCCGGTCCAAACCCTCTCTCAACCCCGTTGAACTCTCTCTCACAATTTCAGTGGGGTGACTATTACGGGATGGGTATTCCAGATGGTCTTTTGAGGTTGTAAGTTGAACAGTTTAAGCAAAATGTGTGGTTGAGTTGTTTAAATTTGGTTTAAATGAGTGATTTTTTTATGCATTCTGAGGTTGCACTGTACAAGTTGATGATGCATAACATGACAAGGGAAAGTTATGGTACCTGCAACTTTGGTGTACAAAACTGGGGTGGGCATTGAAGAGGATGAAATAATGTTAACTTCATTGGTCAAAGAGCAACTGTTTTGATTCTTTTAGTTCTGTAGTTTCACTTTGACCCTTGCATCATGAAGAATTTTGGAGTACCTTCTAAACCCATTTTTGAATGCTGACACCTGCAAATGCCATTAAAATTGTTAAAACTAGTTAAAAAGGACTTTTTGTTAAAAGTGCTTATTAACTTACGACTTTTTGAAATGAACTTTTTAAAAATGTGTTTGGATTAGCTTTTTCAAAATGAATTTTCAAAATTACCAAAAAAAGACATTTTTTATCGATATTATTTTAAGGTTATTAGGTAAAAATTAAAAGGTGTGATATATTTGTAATTTTATGTCAATAAGTCATAAGTTATTTTGAAAAACTAGAAATTTTAGCTTTTGAAAAATAATTTATTACCCTTTTACAAAAAGTCATTTTTAAAAGTCCTTTTAGTTTTGACAAACAACTTATTGACTTATTGTCTTTTTCAAAAAGGCAATAAGTCAATAAGTTGTTTTTAAATGAAATCCCAAACATAGGCTAAGTAAATAGCTCTGTAACCTGCTTAAGATTGATGACAAATCGAGTCAAACTTAACAGAGCTTACGAGCTTATGTTTTGGTCATTTGATAAAGCAAGCTTAAACTTGAACTTCATATATCAATCTTGAACCGATTCGTGAGTCTAAATAATCTGTTATTATATATATACATTTTTTTACATAGGAAAATTGGATTTTGATAGTCCAGCCTACAAATTATTGGCTAAAAATAATTTAGCTATTAGTTTGTCCAATAATAATTCCACATTCATTTTTATTGCTAAAAGCAATTCAGTAGCATAATTATCATTGATATACTCGATTTCATTCACAATGGTGATTGAGAAAGACATGGAAAAGCATATAAGCAAAATCAAGTGTTAATAATTATTATAATACTAGGATTGTCCTTGACAACAAAAATGAAATTGAGATTATCATTGATCAAACAACTAGTATAAATTATTATCAGACAAAAAGTTATAGTTTGGGTTGCTAAAACCCAATTTGTCAATAATTAATAAAATTAAACAAGTAGAGGTCGAGTCAGGCTCAAGGCTGAAAAATTTAATCATGAATAGAGCTCAAGTTATAAAATAAAACCTAAAACAAACAAACTCAAACTTGATTTAGTTAATCGAGCCGAGCTCAACTTAGACAAGCTCAATGTCGACTCGTTTACACACCACACATTAAAACCTTCCCAATTATCTAACAATAACGTATATTAATAGTTAAATACACACCACAAAGAGTAAACAAATTTGTTCGAACACAATCAGTTTTATATACTACAACTACAAAATCGTATAATTTGTGTCATTCACATGTTTTTATGTTAACTATGGGTGGATTCATGCCGTGCAATCAGTCTAATTTTAGTAAAAACCGAGGAGATTGAAGATGAAAGTTGGTGGAAAAACAATGTCTATGTAATGTAAGTTGTAGCGTCAAAATCAATGTTTTGAAATAAGCCTGCAACTTGGACATTCTTTCTTGTCTTTTACAACATTATACGTTGCAGTTGGCAGGCTATGCTCCCGCAATTAAGGGCCCACTTCATCTATTATGAGTCAACTCAATTCAGTTAAATTCATTGTTGCAAAAGTCGGCCTCCAAGGGCGAGTACTCGCTCCAAGGGGTTGTCCCGAGGCCGAGTACTTCTTGAGTTTTACCCAAGTACTCCCGATTAGGGCCAAGTACTCCCCGATTACTCGCTCCAAGGAGCTATTCCGACCTGGGAGCGCCTAGCGATTTTTGCAACCTTGGTTAAATTTATGTACCCAAGAGTCATTTGACTCAATGGTACTTCAGGATTCTTTCAAATAGAAGGTCTTGGGTTCAAATTTCTCCCGCAGCGAAAAAAGGGTCTGAGGTGGGTCAGAGGTTTTCCCAGTAGGGTTTCCTTTGGGGATGGTTGTGGTGACTCATGAGAGGTTAAGGTAACTAGACATTGGTGGCATGGCCTGGAAACAGTGTGTTCACACGATTGAGACATTCGCTGTTCAAAAATATTGTTAATTCAATATAGAACTCAGACTAAATAGAAGAATTATTAAATAGTTAATAATAAAAATTTTTAAAATTATAAAATTATTTTAAGACAAAATATGATTAATATTAAGTATAAGTTTATAATTAAGTAATAAAATAATAATAATATTTTTTAAACTTTGTCATTCAAAAAAAAATTAATAAGTGAGTTGGAAGAATATTATTTTTACAAAAATATAGGCTAGTACTCATGTGTTATAGTGGTTAAATATACAAAATATTAACCAGTTAGTAATGAAAATTTAATTATATGACTAAGATTACGTATAAGTACAAAATTGAAGTAATAAAACAATAAAGCAATTTCAAATATTCCCTCTAAAGTTGCAAAATTACGTATATCTCAAATTCAATAATAAAAAAACATTTTACATTTTGCTTCAAAAAGTTGTGCTTAAAAGAGATATGTGATTTTATAATTTTAAACGTGATATATGTAATTCTAATTAAAATAAATATATCATTTTTAACTTTCAAAAGTTTTTCTCGAATTCCATTTAAAATAACTCTTTTGAGAAAATGTATTTTTTTTATAAAAATATTGGCAATTACATTGTATATAACACTGGTTAAATAAAAATATATTAATAGTTAATGATAAAAATTTTAAAAGTATAAAATGATATTATGATATAAAATATCATTAAAATTAAGTATAACTAAATAATTTAAGCAATAAAACAATAATAACATTTTCGGCTTTTGTTTTTAAAATTTATTTTTCTTAAACATTTGGTTAAAAGAATAATTTTTACAAATATTTCATTATAAAAAAATTTCAGTCTTAAATTTTTATGTTTTTTGAAAAAAAAATCTTATTAAAAATTTATAAAAATGGCATAATTTATAATAATTGTTTTTAAAAAGTTATCCTGATAAAAAATGTATTATTTTAATGTATTAGGAAATCCATTATTTAACTCAAAGGTGTAAATAAAATAGCTAAAGTTTAATATTATAATTTGATAGAAAAAAGATGCAATTAATAGGAGAGGCCACTAGAAAAAATTAATATGTATGAGCTTGTTTTTAGAAAAATAATATGTATTCAACTTTATTTTTATTTAATAATATAATTTTTTTTTGTTAACATAAACATATTAAAATAAAGATTTAAAAATATTACAAGGATATATAAGGGTATATAATGCTATAAAAAAATTAAAATATAAAAGAAAAATGAAGACGGATTAAACTCAGATAGTCAAGAAAGGCAAGCAAACAAAACTGTTTTTGAATATTAATTTTTTTTTTGAACGGCGATTCAATTTTCCGGTGATTGTGCACACATTAAAAAAAATAAAAATAAAAATCCTCTGTTTTTTTAACAGCAACAACCGAGCATAACGTCGTGGCATATGTGTCACGCCAGCAGGCCTCGAAAGACCTCTTCCTCAAGGGAGCGATAGCCCGATTTACCGAACGCTACCCTCAGTAAGGTTGCATCTGATGCGCAGAAACCAATTTATTTGTTGTAAAAACTGTATCCCACATCGGTTCAGAACCCAAGATTAAACTCAAAATTTCTCTCCTATCCTGATATCTATCAAAGTGCTTCAAATAGGAGTCGAACCCATGACTTCCACATTCGAAGGTGGGTCCTCGGTTAGTAGGGACTTTCTATGATTTACCCAATAGGGCTTTCGAAAATTGTATCATTAACCGAAAAAGTTAACTAAATCCTAGTGGTTAGCAATTTCAAACACGGACACATTAACATGATACGACACGACATGTCTTTAACATGTTTCGTGTTTACCTTTAATATGTTTCGTGTCTAAAACAAGTTGACACATTAAGACCTGTTTGTTTTTCGTGTCTAAACATGTAAAACCCGATAAGACCTGTTAAGACCAGTTAAGACATGTTAAAACTTTTTTAAAATTTAAATTTTAAAATCTATTTCTATTATACTTAATAAATCAAAATAATTAGGGACACTTGTCACAAATTTAGAGCATCTCCACACAACTTTTCCCGCTTCTCTCTCTTAATAAATACACAACTTTATCAAATATTAATTATATAGTTATATTTTGTTACCTTATTCAATTAAAAAAAATTCTTAATATTAAAAAACTATATTACATAAAGGTATTAAATACTAATTATATTATATGTATATTTTTTATAATTAAGAAAGATTTCTTAATAAAATAAAAAAAGCATACTTTTAAAATATCAAATTATTATAAAATATGAAAATTTTCCAATAATTTATAACTCATAATATCTTTTTGTAATTTATAAGTCATTATTATTAACTATTTATTTTTTTTATTTATCAACTTGTGTAATAACAGATAACATCCTATTATTTTGTAAAAAATGATATTTTCTAAAAACAACTTTTTTAAAAATAAAATGTTTAAAACCAAACTTTGAAAAGGGAATTTTAAAAATACAATATTATTATTTTATTTTCTATGTAATGTTGATCATATTATAAATCATAAAATCTTTTACTATATTTAAATTTATATTATTGAATACTTATTAATTTTTATTCAACCCGTGTAATACACGGGATGCTAACCTAGTATATAATATCTATTATACTTAATAAATCAAAATAATTAGGGACACTTGTCACAAATTTAGAGCATCTACACACAACTTTTCCCGCTTCTCTCTCTTTATAAATACACAACTTTATCAAATATTAATTATATAATTATATTTTGTTACCTTATTCAATTAAAAAAATTCTTAATATTAAAAAACTATATTACATAATGGTATTAAATACTAATTATATTATATGTACATTTTTTATAATTAAAAAAGATTTCTTAATATAATAAAAAAAAAGCATACTTTTAAAATATCAAATTATTATAAAATATGAAAATTTTCCAATAATTTATAACTCATAATATATTTTTGTAATTTATAAGTCATTATTACTAACTATTTATTTTTTTATTTATCAACTTGTGTAATAACAGATAACATCCTATTATTTTGTAAAAAATGATATTTTCTAAAAACAACTTTTTAAAAATAAAATGTTTAAAAACAAAACTTTGAAAAGGGAATTTTAAAAATACAATATTATTATTTTATTTTCTATGTAATGTTGATCATATTATAAATCATAAAATCTTTTACTATATTTAAATTTATATTATTGAATACTTATTAATTTTTATTCAACCCATGTAATACACGGGATGCTAACCTAGTATATAATATAATAAAATAAGTGAATAACCGGTTATCTTCTAAAAATTTCTAATTCTTTAACCCTAGCTTTTTAACTGGTCATTTATAATGTCAGTTGTTAACAGGCTCCTTAACGGGTCATTTCATTTTATGTGTTTTTAACGTGTCGTGTTCGTGTCTACCCATATCGTGTTTTCTTGTCTTAATGTGTCGTGCCTTAACGAGTGGTGTTTGACCCGTTATGACAGCTCTATTCCTTAGGTTTTTTATCCGGTTCCTAACCGTCTTCAAATCCTAATTTGGTTTTTGGTTTTTGATTCGGTTATCATAACCAATTTTTTTTAAATTCACTTTATTCACTTAACCAATTAAACTAAATTTAGAATTTTTTTTTGAACATCTAAATGAGTCCTCGGACCTAACAACCCACGGGCTGCGACCACAGACCGCTACCAACCCCCGGAAACATTTAAAGCCGGGCGTTGACAAGTGCTGAATCGAGTAACCACCACACCATCTAGAAGGAAACTCGCACTGAGAAAACCCCCTAGCTCACCCAGAACATTTTTTTGCTCCAAGCGAGACTCGAACCGAAGACCTCGCATTGCTGGTGGTCAAGGAGTACCACTAGGCTATAAGCCCAATGATTAAAACTAAATTCAGATATCAATTTATTCTTTTTATTAATAATATAAAATGTTAATTTTGGTTTAATTTGTTTTATTATGATATGTTTATTTGGTTATTAACCAGTTTATTTGGTTTTAATCAGTTTATTCAATTGAATTCATTTGAGATAACTTGATTTCTAATAAAGTTCAGTTTGGTTTTTGGTTGAGCTATAAAAATTTTCAATAAATTATACGTTACTTACAATTATTACAAGGTTATGTTTTTTTCTTGGAACAACATTATTATATATATTAAAGTTCATGAAAAAGGAATAGTAAACATATAGATATTTTATTGAATAGTAAATATATATATACACACACATAACACTAATAGTAAATATATATATATATAGTAATAATGATGTATAGTAAAATAAATAGTAATGCGTAGTTGTTTATTTATGTTGTGACGTTTTGATAACTTAGATGTGGATCAAGAGAAGGTTTTTTAACTTTGAAAAATTGTAAATAGAGATGCATGTATGAAATCTGAGAGATTTGATTCGAGATTTGGGTTTTTATTAAATTTGATAGATTTGTGTTTTTGTTTTAATTCAAACAATTGGTTGTCGGTGATAAGAATTTTGTAAGTAAGCTTTTCTATTATTTTTGTAACATATCTGTGAAGATTTTGTATGATTTATGTTTTTATGAACAATTTGTATATACTTTACGATGAGAGATTTGATTTTGCTATCTAACTTATGTTTTTGCAAATGATATATAATACCCGTTCTTAAGAGTGTAGGTAAATTTATTATAGTTTATTATAAGTTATTCTTAAACTATTCAAAATTAATTTCTTTATTTACTCAGGTTTAAACCGGTAATAACACAATTTTTCTGCAATCTTAGGCCTTGTTGACTTATTTGTTTATTGGTTTTTTAAAAAAGGCAATAAGTTAATAAGTTGTTTGTCAAACTTAAAATGACTTTTTGTAAAAGGGTAATAAGTTGTTTTTTAAAAGCTAAAAATTCTAACTTTTTAAAATCACTTATGACTTATGACTTATTGACATAAAATTACAAATTTATCCCACCCTTTACCCAATAACCTTAAAATGATGTCAATAAAAAAATATCTTTTTTAGTCGTTCTAAAAATTTATTTTGAAAAAGCTAATCTAAATACATTTTTAAAAACTTCATCTCAAAAAAGTTATAAATCAATAAACAGTTTTAACAAAAAGCTTTTTTTAAAATTAAATAAGCAATCCCAAACAGTGTCTTAAACGGTTATAAGCGCATATTATTTTATAAATTTAAAAAAAACAAATAATTGACTTACAGCTTCGATATCAATTTTGTAAACCAGAAGCTTCCGTCGTTCTCTGCAACTAGTCCGATACGCCACCACGATGTGACCGATGGCCAACGCCGGCGAGCACACAAACAGCGCCAACTCCGTCCCTCCGGCAACCTCACCGCTGGCGCCGAACACTTACGACGCCTTTAGCGACACAAACAACAGCGACAGCACTGAACAAACCGTCGTTATTCCCAAGTACGGCCCCGTAGATAGCCCCGGCCCGTCGCAAAAACCATACACAGCTGCACATACCTCAAAATTCCGGTCAGATCACAATCAATTCGAATCGTCGCAACATTTATTCATATCGATTAACAGATTAACATACATAAGATGACGCCGGATCTGAGTATTGACACGAGAGGGATATCGATAAGCGAGTATCGGAAGTCGTAACTGCTCAAGTGAGATGATAACGTTTTGAGGAAGAAGAAACTCCGATCATCTGATGGTTATGAAACTGAAGCTGATAACAGAGCTGCAGGAAGCAGAGCATCGGCGATGGCTACGAGAATCGGCGCGGAGAAGAAGAGAAACGATATAATCATGGTGATGAGGAAGAAAAGCGTCCTGATTCCTCTTAAAAACCCCATCATTTTGGATTGTGGTTGTATATGAGAAATGTTGGAGAAATGGGTGTTTTTGATGATTTTGGGTTGAGTTGAAAGCCAAGCAATGAGTTGGAGGGGTACAGGTCAAATAAAGGAACCTCTTTCTCTCCTAAATTGTTTTTCTTTGTTTTTTTTTTTACCAAACTTGACAATCGAACAACTTAAACCAACTATAACCGTGGGGTGTGCCGTGTTGGGGTGGGGCGTGAACGGTCGTGGAACACCGGCTCTCTTGGGCGTGGTGACAGCCAGGCCTCTTTTCCTCCTTCTCGACCGTTGCCAGCATACCCTTACGACCGTTGCAACATTTGACCGTTGCCAACCTTAAAAAAAAAACAAAACAAAAAATTTACCTATATAAACCACATTTAACACAAAAAAAAAACTCTCATTCAAAATTTCAAAATACTTATACTTTTTTAACAAAAAAAAGACTTTCTATGGATCCCAACCAAACATCAAACCAATACTACAACCTGAGCACCTCACCTAATCGAAACCCGAACACCCCACCTCCGAATTGGTTCTTCAACCGTTCTCCAATTAATCATTTTTTTGATTCAAATTGTTATCGCTCGCATTTTGAATCGAGTCCACAACAACGGTTTTACACCTTCGCTGAATATGGTTCGAGTCAACAAACGCACGGGTTTGCTCAACTATCTCAGGATGAAGTTGTACCAGAGACTCAACCTTTTACCGATGTCGTTCCAAGCACACAACCAACACAAAGGCGTAAACACAAAAAAAAAAGTTGGGGATAGCGAACCCGTTGTGGTAGCTCCAACCCGTCCCGAAAAACGGATCCGGAGGAGGAGTTTGCACTTTCAAAAGCTTGGGTCGATGTGTCGAAAGACCCAATTGTTGGTAATTACTTTCTTTTTATTATTTTAAATATTGTTAATTTATTTGTTTAAAATTGTTAATATTTTTTTATATATTGTTTATAGGTCGTAAAAAAAGGACCGGACTTCTGGAGTAAAGTCCGAAGTCATTTTTTCCAAACCATGAGTCGTGGGGCGTATCATACAAACGGGATTTATTCCCAAAAATGGCAAACTCACCGGAGCGGCCAAAGCGATGCAATGATCGAGAGTGAAGCGGTCGATCAATTACGGCAAGAGTTTAACACCGCCTTCACGCTTAAACGGAGTTGGGAGATTATGACGAAATGTCCTAACTATGTTAGAATCCCGACTGTTCAACCCTCGCCCTCAAAATGATCAAAAGCATCGTCTACCGATAGCCCCGGCTTCTCGGATGCTCGAGTTCAAATAAATCTAAACGAGCTCGATGAAGAAGAAGAAGACGACGAGATAGAGGATTTGATCCGTCCGATTGGGAGAGATCGTGCAAAGGCCGACTGAGCAAGGGCGAGACATGCCTCTTCATCTCAAACGATCCCGGATTATAACCAAGGAATGGAAAACTTATCTCAACGAATCGGTGACTTTAACGAATTAAAACGGGAACGTCAACGGTTGGTAGAGTTACAACTTCTATTCACCAACACCGACCACTTAACCGGGATCAATCGTGAAATTGCCGAGCGTGTGAAGGAAAAGCTTCGAAATAAATATAGAGATAATTAGCTTTTTTTTTATTAATTTGTAATGTTTATTTATAATTTTATGTAACTATTTTATTTATGATTAATTATATCTAGTTATATAATTTAAAAAAAATAAAAATGACATCATGGTTGGACCAATGGGCATTTCCACCACTTTTGGTGTATTGGGTGGTTGTGGTGGGTGCCTTACGTGGCGCATACGTGGAGTGGTTGGACCAAGGTGCATACCCCATGGTCTAATATTATCTTATCTTACTATTATAATAAACAAATATATTTTTGTCACATATCAATTTCTTAAACCATCATTGTCATGTGTCATTTTCTTAAACAATTATTGACACACGTCATTTTCTTACCATTTCAATCAATTCTCTCTTATATTAAATCATAATTACAATTTCTATTTTATTAAACAATTATAAATCTAATAATGATATTATATCTTTTTTTTGTAATAAAAATAATTTTTAATATATTAAAAACATTTTTTTTATTAAAAAACGCTTAAATTATTTTACAAAATATGATTTTTTCTAAAAATCAAACTTTTTAAAAATAAGAAATATTTTAAATCTTTAGTTTTAAAAAATTTGGAAGTTTTATAAATAAATAAGTTTTGTTTAAAAATAATTTTTATTTAAAAAGTATTTCTTACTAAGTATATATAATATTTTAATTATCAACCCGTGTAACACACGTGATTTAACCTAGTCAACTATTAAAGAGAGAAACTCATGCTAGGGAAACCTCTGCTAATATAGAAACAATTTATAATATTTTACATTGGTTAAGAAGAACGGAAACTTTTCTATATGAATGTAGATAACTTCCCTATCAAGACATAATATGCCTGGCCAAGCAACTCGTCGGGTAAAAAATAACACAATGAGTTTCTGGATGGGCAACCCATCAAGGCAAATATTTTGATATGGTTGACTTGAGCTATTACAGACGGTATAAGAGACAGGGATGGACTGGTGTGCCAGTGAGGACGCTGGACTCCATTAGAGGGGTGTAATTTTACACATTAGTTAGAAGGGAAACAAAACATTCTTTATAAGAAGATAGACGAGCAACTCGTTGGATGAAAAGATAACCATGAGAAATCTCTTATAAAAAAAGGTAAAGAAAATATCAGTAGGCTAAAAGGTCATTTGGTCTCTCTCCTCATAAATTAACATTAAAATATTGTGAGGTTTTACAGATAGAATCAGGGTGTTCAAAAAAGCCGAAATCCGAAAAAATCCGAAACCTGAAAAAACCGATCCGAATTAAAGATTCGGATCGGATATTCGTTTTCCGAATTCGGATCGGATATCGGATATATACAAAATCCTGTTTATTCAGATCGGATATCCCAATTCAATCCGAATAAACCCTGTTTTTTCGGGTTGTTCGGATTATTCAGATGGAAAAAATAAGTTTATTCGGATTTTTCGGCTTATTCGGATGGATTCGGATTGGGTTGAAATTTTCTGAATCCGGATAAGGCCGGGTTTCGGATTAGGAATTAAAATTTTCAAATCCAAGCAACCCGAATAAATTGTTATCCGACCCGATAAATTATCACTTGTAATAAAATTATAACGCAGACAAATAAATTATAAGTGATATTCTATAATTGTGCGATATCATTGATGTGTGTAAAGTAGCTTAATTAAAACTAATAAAAACCAATACTATCCTAGACACTAAGTAATACTCTAGACTCTCTAAAACCTAAGCTACTAACAGGCAAGTGTACCTATCGTATGTAGCAAGACAAAAGTAAGTCCGGATATCGAACCCACAGACTCCTATAGACTGCAACAACTAGACTCAATGACTTATCTATACAAAGAACTTAAATTAACTTAGATGTTTAAAAGGGGGGTTTGTAATTAACTACTTAAACTAAATTTAACAATTTAGAACAATCGACTCAAGACTTAAATAAAAGCAAATAACACTAGAATTCACGAATGATGAAAGGACTACCTAGGGTTTACTTTATACATGTTTGAAATGTTTAGATTGATTATGGAACTAGTCAGGGAACCGGGATCTTTGAATATTAACTCATTAACAAATTAGAGATTCTTTAACCCTTTTTAAAGATTTCAACTAAAGTGCCTACAAGTATTTTAAACACCGATTTATGTTAATTACTCTCACGAGTTAACCAACCCATTAATGGTATGTCCTAAAAACCATATTCCTCACGGTAATAATAGTTTCAACACATCACATGTAAAAGACAATAAGGAAATCCATCTTGAACTTACCATACAACACTATGTTTTACTAACCAAATCTTAGTCTTTTCACAAAGACTTTAACTAGTATTCAAACATGCAAGATATGTTAACAAATCCTCACTTCACAGCTATTGACTTTGGTTAAACATTTAAATCATTTATGATCCAATTATTAATCCTATGAATTACTACGTCTAGTAACACATCTACAAATCAAAAACACCAAGTAAATGATCTAGCATACGCTCATTACACGAAAGACATTCGCCAAAGCATATGAGGACATAATAATCAGATCTCAAACATCATAAACATTCATCCACATTCAAGATTTCAAAACCAAAGCATAAACCATTAAAAATCCAAACTTGTCCCACAATCAATCGTTACTACAATCAAACATGCATAGTTATAAAACCCTAGGTAGTTTACAAGGTCTAGCCAATAGTAATCATGAATAAACAGAAAGATCTACTGTAAAAACCATAGTAAAACATCATACGAATGGAAAACAAAACAAGAATAAGAACCGATCACGATTACACCCTTCGATTTGCAATCCTAGGGCCTCCCGATGATGGATCTTGTATCACTTGCCTTCCAGAACTCTTTGGTCGCCTCTAATGTCGTCTCTGATCGTCCAAAAACCGAATGAATCCGCCTCTTCCCGTTTTCCAAAACATAAACTTGATTTTCTGAATTTCTAACCCTGTCGCGTAGCGCGACATGCACCTCCATACCCGTCGCGTAGCGCGACGGGTTCCACTACCCGACAAAATAGTCGGGTCAACCGGCATCATTAAATCAGGGGTAAAATGGTCTTTTCCAAGTGTCGCGTAGCGCGACAGGGTTCTTGTAGTCCTCGCGTAGCGCGAGGAGTTGAGAATCCAGAATTCTTTTTCCCTTTTTTCGTGTAATTGTTCTCGTTCACCCGAACACTCGTTTTCTTGATCTTTTATGCCAAAATGATGTGTTTATGACCTGCAAACATTAAATTATAGAAATGTGAAGAACCAGCATCTATCGACTCTAAAATTGACTAAAACTGTTCAAACCGAATTAAAAACAACTAGAAAAACAGATGTGTTTTACAACACATCACATCCCCACACTTATCTCTTTTTCGTCCCTGAAAAAGGCTTATGCAAAAATCTGGGATCATAGCAAGGTAGAACGGTTTCCACACAATTAAACTCATTAATTCAAAATTAAATGCCATGGAAAAGATTGCAAGTATTGTTATCCTACTAAACCCGTACTGATTTTCCCAGTCCCTTAGTCATGGTCCATTATGTTTATGTTCTACATTTCATTTCATTAGACCCACACTTAGGAAATTTAAAATCAAATCAATCCTTTATTATAGCTTTCAAGTCATCCTAACATATAAACAAACAAGAAAATTCTCAAATCAGATTTTTATGAATGAAACAGATGGAAGCGTGAGCATTTTTCTTTTATTTTTTATTTATTTATTTATTTTTTTTTTAGATCCATTGAACTTAGCTTAGTGGTGTTTCAACCAGGCTGCAACCCGGCGTGTGACACATAAGTTTCTCATCCAACTTCTTTTCTTTCATTTTTTTCTTTTAGCTCAGCTTATTTGGTGAAATGGAGGCGCCATAAGACTCGGATTTATTCTCATAAAAAGAGTACTTATGTGCCAATGCAAAAATCAGATTTTCAAAACTCTCATTTGTTATTATGCAAAGATTCATTTCTAGCTAGAACTCAGTTTCATTAATTCCAAACCCCCAAGATGTTTCCCATGAAAATCATGTATTAAAGTTCAATTATACCCATCTTAAAGGACAGTTAGAATCAGTTGAGCCTACTTACACATCCCATAACCAAAGCATATAACCCAAACCAACCGGTTAACTATGACGGATCCCATAAAACCAAACTTTCTTATCATTTCCCATCACGCTTTTGCAACCAACTTAACCAGGAACAAGAAAGATCTAAGCTAAAGATGTAAGATACACAATAAAAAAATTAAAAAAAAAATTCGACTCGATTACACTAACTAAACAAAATTTAAAACAATTACTCATCCCCACACTTAAACTGGACATTGTCCTCAATGTAGAGAAAAGAGAAAACAAAAAGAAATAAAAGAATAAAAGTGACTTAGCTGGTTACAAAAGAAGACTGTCGAGTGCCAGTCTTTCCAATAATCTCCACAAGCTACAATTTGCTTCACATGCCATACACAAATAATAAGATCTGAACAACATAAAGATCAAACAACTATCAATACATCCAAAACATATGAATATCATAATCCAGATCATGTCCAAATACAGCCATAGATGCAAAGTACCACATATACAAGATGATCATGAAAATACATATCCAAAATAAAAACCCATAGACATCCCCACACTAGTCATCTGTAGCATCTCCTCCTGGCTCATCTGTCTGATCAGGTGCTCTGTAAAACTCAGGGATGTCATCAAATAACGCATCGCGTCCTCCTGTCTCCTCTGTCCTGCCAAAAACCACTCTCTGTGCTGCTCATGATAACCATCAATCCTAGCACACAGAGACTCCAAAGTAAGAGGATCAGGAATGGGCTCCCTAAGTGGATACTGCCTGGGCGGCTGATCCCTCCGAAATATAGGCCGCTGACGATGAGTGGGAACTGAACCCCTCACAACGTCAGCTGCCGCAGAACCTGGTGGTGGCATGACCTGTGGTCCCTCCACACGAGCTGCCCACCGAGGAGGATCATCTAACTCACAAATGCCTGCCCGGCGCAAATCCCTCAACGTGATCTGTGTAGTGACCGGTCCCACCGTCATCAGATCCAGTCTGTATCTATCAAAAACTCCCAAGAACTCAGCAATCCTATATATATATGGTCCCATGTCCAGCCTCGCTCTACCTCCTCCTCGCCTACCTCGAGCAAACGACTGCGCCATCACACACGCCACATTGGCCTCCCTGCCCCTCACCATGCAATACAAACAAAACAGATCCATCCAGTTCACCTTCTCCTCTCCTGAATACCTGCCTATCACCGTACAAGCTAACACTCTGTGAATGTATCTCAGAACTGGATCCCTAATCTCAGATTCCACCATGCTGGTGGAAAATGGTGAATCTGCTATAGTCGCCCAAAAATCGCTGAGATCTGTCTCAGATAAACAACACTCTCTACTTTTCTTAGAGGCGCCTCTAAGACAAGTAGCAAACCTAGGTGCCATCACCTCCTCCTCAGTATAGAATCCAGTAGCCACAGCGAACTGTGGAATGGACATCTCATAAACTCGTCTCCCTAGAGCAAAAGATACTGCATCCATCGAATCAAACTCAGAGTCATCATACGTGAAAGTAGAATGAAACTCTAAGGCCAGCTCCTTGTACTGAGGCCAGTCACAAGCTAGAACGGTAGTCCACCGTGGCCCTAGAAGTCTCTCTATCCTATCTCTCTGACCCAACTGATCTATCAACTCCCAATCTATATTCCTATGGTGAAGAAGCTCTAAAGATATAAACCTATCAAGTCGCTGACTCTCAAAGGTCCCTAAATCAAAACTAAGCAAAGTGTGCTCCCGAATCCTCCTAGGCCTAATGCTCGGCACCCTCTCCACATCAGCGTAGCTAATGGTGCGCTCGTCCCTCTGAAACTGAACCGGTGAACCCGGCTCTCCCCTGGGCCTAGGTACTGGCCCTCTCCGTCTCTTCCCTGCAGCTCTGGAAGACTCAGCTCCCGACATATCTGAAAAACAAAGTTAGATAAAAGAGAAACTGCAGTGTTAGCATACAATCAAAGAACATGTTACCGTATAGCATTTCATTCGCGGTTACAAGTTCAATATCCAAAGATTTTCAATAACAATCCTAGAAGCAAACTATCTCACAAATAACCCCTTGATGGACATTATCATTTCAAATCACAGCAAAGATGAACACTAGAACAAATTAAAGACCATTCCACACATGTTTCATTGACAACAATAGAAATGACCAAAACGATTAACATGAACAAATCATGCATTTCCATTCAAGTAAAATCACATATTCAAGGTCATTTGTAGCAATCCCCTTTGAAAATCAATTATCTTTTCTATTCAACAAAACAAATGGTCATGTTCTAGTCCTAAGTCACAATTGTATATGCATAACAAAAATCCAAGAAATGAATCCAGCAATAACTAAACTAAGCTAACAATTTACAACTAAAATAAACTAAAAAATTTTGACCAAAACAAATCTAATGCACTAAAGATGAAGTTGTAATGCTACATTACCTAGAAGATGATCAGAAAACAACTCAAAGAGGGAAAATGATGAAACTGATGTGCCTTTTTTTTCTCTAACCCAAATTTGTGATCGTGATAGTGGTTGGAATGTCCGGCGGCAGCAGGGATTCGGTGGTGTACGGTGGTTGTCGATTAAGAGGGTTGGTGGTTGACGGATGGTGGTGGTGTGATGGGGAAGGTGTCGATGGTGGGTAGTGGTTGTGCTCGCGATGAAGGGAGGTTGAGGGGTGGTTGTAGAAGGTTGTTTGATGGTGATGGTCGGTGGTGGCGATGGCGGTTGGTCGGAAGAGTGATGATGGAGGTGGTGGTAGAAATCGCCGGTGGTGGTGTGTTTTGGTTGAAAATGAGTTAGGGCTCGAAACAAAAGGGGATTTTCCCGTCTGTGTGCTCGTCGCGTAGCGCGACAATCCTCTAAAACTTTTTCGCGTAGCGCGACAAATTGTTGACCCGCGTTGACTGACTATGGTTGTCGCGTAGCGCGACAAACCTCCAGGTTGTGGAGCGTAGCGCGACGTGGCGTTTTTTACAGAAAGTTTTCCAGGATTCCATGCCTTAGCCAAATTTTCACCTCTTTTTCCTTCCTAAGCATCATCAATAAATTCTAAGTAATGAATACATACCTGGTGCCTCGATTCCATCTTTCTTGCATCCATATGATTAAAAACCTGCAAAACTTAAGAAAACACAAAAAAAACAAAAACAAAAACGAAAACAACGAAAAACGAAGACAAATACGAAAAAGTACCTAAGAAATGCATTGAAAACTCTAAAACTTGAAATTTACATACTATACACTTGGGTTTTGCCCAAGAACCCTTCACTCATTCAGGTTTCTCTAGGAGGATCTCTTCCCCCTCCTCATTCTCATCTATCGGTCCTCCGATGTAATGTTTCAATCTATGACCGTTCACTTTCCAAGTGTTCCCATCAACTTCATTTTGTAGCTCAACGGTTCCATATGGAAACACTTCTTCAACCACATATGGACCCGTCCACTTGGACTTTAACTTTCCTCCAAACAATTTCAATCGGGAGTTGTAAAGCAAAACCCGATCTCCCTTCTTGAATTCTTTCAAACCCTTCAACTTCCTATCATGCAATGACTTGGTTTTCTCTTTAATGCTCAATGATCGTGAATAAACCGCATCACGAAGGGCTTCTAGCTCATGAATTTGAAAATACCTTTTCCTACCCGCCTCGGTAAGATCAAGGTTCACCGTCTTGAGAGCCCAAAGAGCTCTATGTTCTAACTCAACGGGAAGATGGCATGCTTTGCCATAGACGACCATGTATGGTGTGGTTCCTAAGGGTGTCTTGTAAGCCGTTCTAAATGCCCACAATGCATCGTCTAACTTGTCGGACCAATCCTTCCGACTCTTCCCTACCGTCTTCTCAAGTATTCGTTTCACTCCTCGGTTTGCATTCTCCACTTGACCGCTTGTTTGAGGATGGTAAGCAGTCGCTAAACGATGAGTGACACCGTAGCGTTGTAATGCCTTTTCTAACATGGTGTTACAAAAGTGCGTGCCACGGTCACTTATTAAAGCTCTAGGAGTTCCAAACCGACTAAACAACTTCTTAAGGAACTTGAGAACTACTCGGGCATCATTTGTAGGCAAGGCTTGAGCCTCAACCCATTTTGAGACATAGTCTATGGCCACGAGTATATACCTATTCCCTTTGGACAAAGGAAAAGGACCAACAAAATCAATGCCCCAAACATCAAAAACCTCCAACACTTGAATGGGTTTTTGAGGCATTTCATCCCTAGATGATATGTTGCCGGTGCGTTGACAAGAATCGCACTTCTTAACAAACTCAAGTGCATCCTTCACCACCGAAGGCCAATAGAATCCACAATCGAAGACCTTTTGGGCGGTGGAATAATGTCCATGATGTCCACCCGTCAAGCCTTCATGGCAATGTCTTAAAATGTCTAGGCCCTCCTTTCTACTCACACACCTCCTTAAAATCCTATCACCTCCCACACGATAGAGATACGGGTCATCCCAAACATACTTACTCGCATCTCTAAAGAATTTCCTCTTTTGTTGAGAGGTCATCCCTTCAATCACTACTCCATGAGCAAGGAAATTTGCCAAGTCGGTGAACCATGGCATTCCTTGCTTCTCCGCTTCAATGAAATCGATCATCTCGTGAGGAAACCTATCACCAATCTCATCCTCTCTAATCTCACTCCTCTCCGGGTCCTCCAACCGGGAGAGATGATCGGCCGCAACATTTTCAGCCCCTTTCTTGTCTTTGATCTCAATGTCAAATTCCGATAATAATAATATCCACCTAATGAGGCGAGGTTTCGCATCTTTCTTTGCAAAAAGAAACCTCAAAGCCGAGTGATCGGTGAAAACGGTGGTCTTTGAAAGCACTAAATATGACCGGAATTTGTCAAAAGCAAACACTACCGCAAGAAGCTCCTTCTCGGTGGTAGTGTAGTTCTCTTGAGCATCATTTAGAGTTTTGCTAGCATAGTATATCGGGTGAAAATGTTTCTCTCTTCTTTGCCCCAAGACCGCCCCGACGGCTTGGTCACTAGCATCACACATGAGCTCAAAGGGCAAGCTCCAATCGGGGGAAATCAAAATAGGAGCACTCACAAGCCTCTCCTTCAAAAATTTGAATGCCTTCATGCATTCATCATCAAAAACAAATGGGGTGTCTTTCTCTAGAAGATGGGTCATAGGCCTAGTGATTTTTGAGAAATCCTTAATGAATCGCCTATAAAAACCCGCATGGCCAAGAAAACTCCTAATGGCTTTAACACTTGAAGGCGGTGGGAGTTTACTTATGGTCTCTATCTTCGCTTGATCTACCTCAATCCCCACTCTCGAAATCTTATGACCTAGAACTATCCCTTCGGTCACCATGAAGTGACACTTCTCCCAATTAAGCATCAACTTCGTCTCTACGCATCTCTTCAACATTCTCTCAAGATTCACCAAGCACTGATCAAATGAGTCACCATAAACTGAGAAGTCATCCATAAACACCTCCATGGATGATTCAATCATGTCTTGAAAGATGGCTACCATGCACCTTTGAAATGTGGCAGGAGCATTGCATAACCCGAAGGGCATGCGACGGTAAGCATAGGTGCCATAAGGGCACGTGAATGTGGTCTTTTCCTGATCCTCCGGTGCAATGGGAATCTGGAAGTACCCTGAAAAACCATCTAAGAAGCAGTAAAACTGCTGTCCCGCCAATCTCTCAAGCATCTGATCAATGAAAGGAAGGGGAAAGTGATCCTTCCGGGTGGCATCGTTAAGTTTCCTATAATCGATGCATACTCGCCACCCTGTGACAGTGCGAGATGGAATGAGCTCATTCTTCTCGTTTGTGATGACAGTCATCCCTCCCTTTTTAGGGACAACCTGAGTAGGGCTCACCCATGATGAATCCGAAATGGGATAAATCAGGCCTGCATCCATCAACTTCAGCACTTCCTTCTTCACAACCTCTTGCATATTTGGATTTAAACGCCTCTGAGGTTGAACTACAGGCTTGTACTCATCCTCCATGAGTATCCTGTGTGTACAATAAGCAGGACTAATTCCTTGGATATCGGAGAGTCTCCAAGCAATAGCCCCCTTATACCTCCTCAGTACACCTAACAGTCTCTTCTTCTCCTCCTCACTTAACCTAGATGAGATGACAACAGGTAAAGTGGAATTCTCTCCTAGAAAAGCATACTCTAAGTGTGAAGGTAACACCTTAAGCTCTAGGGCGGGTGGTGACTCAACAGAGGGCTTCTTACTCTCCTCCCTCAACTCATCAATCTCTAAAACCTCAGAAATGACACCAACTCCCTCATCCATACTCTCACACTCATCCTCACTTCTCTCAACTACCAAATCAGCACCGCACACGTACTCAAGACACCTATCCACGTGTGACATGAAAGAATTTATGAAGTAAACAGAATGACATGGGTCACTAAAGTCATCATGATCACTGGGATCCCTCATCGACTTCACAACCTCGAATGTGACAGTCTCATCACCCACTCTAAGAGTGAGTTTCCCATCAAACACATCAATGATGGCCTTAGCGGTCCTCAAGAAAGGACGGCCTAGAATGATAGGCACAGTCTCGTCGGCCTCCATGTCAAGAATCACAAAGTCCACAGGGAAAACGAATTTATCTACCTTCACCAACAAGTTCTCAACAATACCTCGTGGACATTTGACCGTGCGGTCAGCAAGGGACAATGTCATGCGCGTAGGCGAAAGTTCACCAAGTGCTAGCTTCTCATATAAAGAATAGGGCATCAAATTGATGCTAGCACCTGAATCTGCCAACGCGTGTCTCTGAGTGTCACTACCAAACAAACATGGGATTGTAAAGATCCCAGGATCTGTCAACTTCTCCGGTAGCTTGTTCAGAATCACCGCAGAACACCCCCCACTCAGGGGAACATTAGAAAGTTCCCCAAGCCTATCCTTCCTCTTCAACAAATCTTTAAGGAACTTAGCATATTTGGGCATATGCTGAAGAGCTTCAATGAATGGAAGATTGATCTTCAATTGTTTAAACATGTCAAGAAAATGTCCATACTCCTTAGCATGCTTTTGGTGAGCTAAGCGAGCAGGATATGGTAATCGTGAATGATCAATCTGAGGACTCGGCCTAACCTCTACCGGTTTCTTCTCAACCGGGATCACTATGGGAGACTCACTGATCGGTACTGTACTTGCTGGGACTGGCCTCATGTGTACCCCCCAGGAGTCTCCATCTCGATCTCTTCATCCACCGGTTCCTCTTCTTCTACTTCAACCGGTGGCTTCTCACTCACACCCCCTCTTCCACTCCTCGTAGTCACTGCCTTAACATGAGCGTTCGGATTAGCTTGAGTATTACCTGAAAACTGACCTTGAGGCCTCTCATCTAAACGCTTGGCAATATCACCAACTGATCTTTGAAGATCAAGGAACGCAGATTGTTGGTTTTTTAGAAGAATGTCATGCTCAGCAAGTGTTTTCTGAGTATTGGCATCCTTTGCAACCAACTGAGTGAGTAACTCCTCAATCTTACTCATACTCCCTCCAGAACTACCAACACCACTACTACTACCCCCTCCCGATGCATGACCCGGATGACTACCCGATGAATGACCCTGCCCCTGGTTGTTAGATGGCCCAGATTGGAAACCAGGGGGATGACCGGAAGAGCGCCAATTGAAGTTAGGGTGGTTTCTCCAATTTTGATTATATGAATTATTGAACGAGTTTGAGTTTCCCCTACCTTGACCCCCAAGATAATCAACCTGCTCCTGATTGACTACTAAACACTCCGATGTGGCGTGGCCACCCCTACATATCTCGCACCTGTCTACCTTCATCTTTAACTCCTTGACATCTTTAGATAAAGCCTCAAGAGCAGCTGCTACACTAGTATCCACATTAACGTGGTGAACTCCTCTCGTAGAAGAGGAGGAACTAGAAATAGGATTTGAATTCCTATTAGCTGATCTCTGCTCATACTCAGCCTGAGCAAAACTTTCAAACATATCAGTACACTCAGCTACATCCCTCTTTCCCATAAGATGACCACCCGCAGAAGTGTCAAAACGAGCTCTGGTCTCATAAGTTAGACCATTGTAGAATTTCTCTACAAGGGCCCAGTCAGATAGACCATGCTGAGAACATCTGCTAAGCAGATTCTGAAATCTCTCCCAAGCAAGATAGTATGGCTCATCAGGGGCCATACGGAAAGAGTGGATCTCATCACGAAGGCGAGCTGCCTTGGCAGGTGGAAAGTATTTCTTAAGGAATGCATCCCTAAGACTGCCCCAAGTCGTGAAAGATCCAGGAGCATGCGAATCGAGCCAAGTGGCAGCCCTACCCGCAAGAGAGAAAGGAAATAGCTGCAGAAAGATAGCATCCTCAGTAGCACCTTGAAGATTGAAGGTACCACAGATGCGAGTAAGACGAGCTATATGGGCTGGTGCATCCTCATCATCCCGGCCATTAAACTGGGTGTTATTAATGGCTGTCATGATGTATGAAGGGATCTGCCACGAATTTTCATTCGTGATATTCGGCACAGTGATGGGATTGTTAAGTCCCGTGAACCCAGCAGTGGCCTGCTGATGAACTGTACGACGCTCAGCCATGGGTGGAATGAAATAAAAGTGTGGACTAGAATTGGTGGAAGAACTCGAAGAAAATGGTGGTGTGTGATCAGAAAACTCTGCAGAAACGGGAGTGGAAACACTTACCTCGCTCGTAGAACCCTCAGAGAGGTCCCGCGAATCGCTCCTTAATGGTAAAGAAAGCTCAGGCGGCGGTCCTTGTGAACGTAGGTGTGGCATACACTACCAAACCTGCAGAAAAAACAAAAAGAAAATAAATACATATAAAAACAAAATAAAATAATACTAAAATAAAAACAATTATGCACAGATAAGACACAAGACTAAAATACACAATCGACTAAGAAGTCCCCGGCAACGGCGCCAAAAACTTGATGTGTGTAAAGTAGCTTAATTAAAACTAATAAAAACCAATACTATCCTAGACACTAAGTAATACTCTAGACTCTCTAAAACCTAAGCTACTAACAGGCAAGTGTACCTATCGTATGTAGCAAGACAAAAGTAAGTCCGGATATCGAACCCACAGACTCCTATAGACTGCAACAACTAGACTCAATGACTTATCTATACAAAGAACTTAAATTAACTTAGATGTTTAAAAGGGGGGTTTGTAATTAACTACTTAAACTAAATTTAACAATTTAGAACAATCGACTCAAGACTTAAATAAAAGCAAATAACACTAGAATTCACGAATGATGAAAGGACTACCTAGGGTTTACTTTATACATGTTTGAAATGTTTAGATTGATTATGGAACTAGTCAGGGAACCGGGATCTTTGAATATTAACTCATTAACAAATTAGAGATTCTTTAACCCTTTTTAAAGATTTCAACTAAAGTGCCTACAAGTATTTTAAACACCGATTTATTTTAATTACTCTCACGAGTTAACCAACCCATTAATGGTATGTCCTAAAAACCATATTCCTCACGGTAATAATAGTTTCAACACATCACATGTAAAAGACAATAAGGAAATCCATCTTGAACTTACCATACAACACTATGTTTTACTAACCAAATCTTAGTCTTTTCACAAAGACTTTAACTAGTATTCAAACATGCAAGATATGTTAACAAATCCTCACTTCACAGCTATTGACTTTGGTTAAACATTTAAATCATTTATGATCCAATTATTAATCCTATGAATTACTACGTCTAGTAACACATCTACAAATCAAGAACACCAAGTAAATGATCTAGCATACGCTCATTACACGAAAGACATTCGCCAAAGCATATGAGGACATAATAATCAGATCTCAAACATCATAAACATTCATCCACATTCAAGATTTCAAAACCAAAGCATAAACCATTAAAAATCCAAACTTGTCCCACAATCAATCGTTACTACAATCAAACATGCATAGTTATAAAACCCTAGGTAGTTTACAAGGTCTAGCCAATAGTAATCATGAATAAACAGAAAGATCTACTGTAAAAACCATAGTAAAACATCATACGAATGGAAAACAAAACAAGAATAAGAACCGATCACGATTACACCCTTCGATTTGCAATCCTAGGGCCTCCCGATGATGGATCTTGTATCACTTGCCTTCCAGAACTCTTTGGTCGCCTCTAATGTCGTCTCTGATCGTCCAAAAACCGAATGAATCCGCCTCTTCCCGTTTTCCAAAACATAAACTTGATTTTCTGAATTTCTAACCCTGTCGCGTAGCGCGACATGCACCTCCATACCCGTCGCGTAGCGCGACGGGTTCCACTACCCGACAAAATAGTCGGGTCAACCGGCATCATTAAATCAGGGGTAAAATGGTCTTTTCCAAGTGTCGCGTAGCGCGACAGGGTTCTTGTAGTCCTCGCGTAGCGCGAGGAGTTGAGAATCCAGAATTCTTTTTCCCTTTTTTCGTGTAATTGTTCTCGTTCACCCGAACACTCGTTTTCTTGATCTTTTATGCCAAAATGATGTGTTTATGACCTGCAAACATTAAATTATAGAAATGTGAAGAACCAGCATCTATCGACTCTAAAATTGACTAAAACTGTTCAAACCGAATTAAAAACAACTAGAAAAACAGATGTGTTTTACAACACATCAATCATAATAGATATGTTAATTCTTTTTACATGATAATTTTAAACACGTTTTATTTGTTTTACACGCAATTTAACCTTTTATGCAATATTTTCATAACCGGACCGGATATCGAACCGGTCTCCTCACCGGTCAGAGGTCCAGCCGGTTGGACCGGATTTAAGAACCGGATGATTTTATAAACATTTTATGAATATATATATATAAAATCAAAAAAATATAAAAAAATTAAAAAAACCGGTTCAATCACCGGTCCGACCACCGGTTCACCCAAAAACGGTTTTGAAGCTAGAACCGGACCGTTTAACACTCCGGATCCCGGTCCGACGGGTCCGACGGGTCCGACTGGCCGGTCCGGTCCGGGTTTGAAAACACTGCTTTTATGATAAGAGCCACTTAAATATAAATCAAAAAGGTTTAATTAGTACAAAAATCCAAATCATCTTCTTAAACCACATTTGTTTGTTGTCTCAGCAAGATATGAATTACTTCCTCAAAAAGGAAAATACAAATTTTTACAGAATGTTTTAATATTTTGCTTTGATTGAATTTTTTAATTTTATTTTACATAAATAAGAAGTTTCTGAAAATTGAAACCAAATGATGTTTATTTTTGGCCTTAAACTTTGTTCTTGCCTACAAAAGTCATATATAAAAATTAAAAGACAAAAATTAAGATTAAGATACTCATATAAATTGTTAAAATTCTGGATATAAATATCATCCATGGAAATCCCTGCTTTTGGTCTCTCTCATTCAAATTATATAAATGTGTGTCATAATCTTTGTACATGAAAGTGAAGTTTCGCTTCTTGTTAGAAAATAGTGAAATTAAAACACTAGCAAGCCTATATTATGGTATTTTTACTGCCATTTATTAAAACAAATATTTTCACCATCCCTACTAAATGATGGAGGGTGAATGGAATGAACCTAATAAGCTTTAAGTGGTTGAGTTTGATTATATTTATATGCTTATATGGCTTGAATTAGATAATGTTGAGTTTCGGTTGCGTTTCAGGTTAAAAAGCTAAGAACTGGAGCATATGATGATAAATGAAGTCAAGGACAGATGGATGGGTGATTATAGGATGATAGAGAATGGAAAAACGAATATTTTGGTCCAAACGGGAGGTTAAACGGAGTCCGGATGAAGAAATGAGAGCCAAAACAAGTTTAACGCGAAAACCGGATAAGGGGCGTACCCCTATGACTCCGCAGTACCCCCTACTGTGCTGAAATATGAAGTTAACAGAAATATGGTACCGTACCCCTACTGCTGAGGCGTAGGGGGGTACTGCAACCCGAAAAATTTGGTTTTTTAATTATTTCGATCTAGGGTTTTGGGGCATCTATCATTCAGCCTCCAAGGACCTACCTAGTGCGAAAAAGAGTTCCAAAAGTCGTTCTTCATCCATAGCCATCGATCGGGGTCGTTTCCAAGGCGAATCGAGATGAAATCTTCAACCGAATCATCCGAGATCACCCCCGTAATGAGTGGCTAATTCCTCTTGTGTGTTCCTCTAGGTAAAATATTCTTGTAATTGGATAATTAACTTTGGTTTTCATGATTGTTTGGACTTGTAATCTAATCAGTCGATGATTTTTACTTGTTAATTGATTGAATGGTTGTAAACAATTGATTTTTATCATAAACTTGATTCATTACTTATCAGTTCCTAAGAGTTTTAGTAATTAGGATTTGTTAAGTTATGTTTTGGGTTAATAATTATCAATTGATGTTCATATGATAATCTTCCGTTGAATAACCGAAGCAAGTAGTCTTTGAATGTCACAATCTTTGAATCAACTGAATCATGTCTATGTGATTTTACTAATTGAAAACCAGGTTAGGAATCTAGTTTGAATCAGGATCCTAGGGGAACCACTTAGCTGTTATTTGAATTTTTTTCATTATTGTTTGAAACCATTTTAGTTAATAGCAATTGATTTTCAAGTTTAACAAACAACTTCTTTAATTTAAGTTTACATTTTCCGTTTTAGTTAAATTTAGGTCATAAATCAAGTAACAACTACACCATCCACATACCCTCCTCGTAGATCGACATCCGACTTACCTGTACTAAGGTAATTAGGATTGGAGCTTTTGCTCTTATTTTTTACTGACCCTTCGACATCGGTCACTAAATCAATAAACATGAGTGGGTGATGATGGTGGTTGGTGGTAGGTGACGGTGTCGATGGGTGGTAGATTGCGTGAAAGAATGAGTATACTGGTAATTTTAAGCCAATAAGTCGCAAGTCATTTTAAAAAATATAAGATTTATGCCTTCTAAAAAATAGTTTTTTAACCAGTATCAAAAAGTTAAAACAAAAAGGATTTTTCTTATTAGCATACTTATTTTTAACTTATTGGCTTTTTGAAAACCAGTAAGTTAATAAGTCATTCTTAAACTCAATCCAAAACACCCTTTTAGTATCAATTCATGTCATTTGTTTTGCATATTATCAATGTTGGCTAATAAATCTAAAGTAAATACAAGTGTTGTATCACCGTGAATATAATTGTCTAATATATTTCTAACACATACAATATGCCTTATTGCCTTAGTCATATGACTCAAGGTGAGGTCATACCGTCAAATTCAATGTCAATATCAAAACCAAAGACAACCTGAAATCACGATGGATGTTACGTTGCTGTATAAACTGTAACATTCTAGGTAAATCCCACACCGGCCGTGAACATGAGAGATTCTTGTCTCATTAGTAACGATCCGCATCTTATATCAACAACGCGTTTTCGGCTTAGTTGGCTGTGGAGCACATGAAAACTCCACAGTTAAGGGTTCTCGTGCTGCAACAATCCCGGGATGGGTGAACTCCCTGGGAAGTTTTCACCCGGGCAACCGAAGGCAAAACCGTGAGTCCGAATGAGCAAAGCGAACAATATTAGTGGTAAACGGGTCCGGATGTTACAGAAACTGGCGGACTTATAAAGAAAACCAAGATCGGAACCAGTTGGATGAAGTTTAGGAACTAAAAGGAATATTATAGATTTTCTAGTCTCATTACAAACCACCAAGGTGTTGTAGGTGGTGTTTGTTTTTTCCAAAAACATCTGCTTGACCTCTTATGTCTGCGTTGGACAACGGGCAGACGTAGGATGGTTCAGACTGTTTGTTTTTTAGAAGACATTTCATTAAAAAACGTCTGCACCACCTCTTTTTCGCACAGACTTTGAGCACTCCTCTTTTCTCCTCTTCCCGTGTTCTTCTTCTAATTAGGTCTTGAAGCTCATCCCGATTCTCCACATGACACAGCCCCTCCTCCCATCGGCGCCTCTTCCCGCCCACCTCCATCCCGTCGACCACCACTCCAGCCACCGCCATGCGCAACCGATTGACGACCCACCGCCTTCCACCACCATTCGCTCATCCCGTCACTCATCCCGTCGCTGTGGCCACCACCATTCGCTCATCCCGTCGCTGTGGCCACCTCCCGTTGGCCATCCGTCTTCCCGTCGGCTAATGTACTTATTGGATGCCAAACAATTTCTTAGGGTTCTAATTGCTTGATCTGTTTTGCCTCCTCGAGTTTTTGCTTTTATTGAGAAGTAGGTTATAAATACTTGTTTGGATTAGGGTGAATATAGCAATTGATTTTGGATAGCAACTCACTGGAAACGAAACGTTCAAAAGAGGTCTGCAGATCCTAAAAAACAAACGGTCTTCTTTTACCATGCTGCAGATGTTTGGTCCACCTCTTCTGCAAAAGAGGTCTGCAGATGTGGTCCGCAGACCGCAAACGTTTTGCCTCTAAGAAAACAAACACCACCGTAGTCTGCTAGCCATTAGATTGTCATCGTGTTGCCTCTACAACTTTAACTAACATTATTTTTAGCACCCGATGCATTTAACTACTATAGACCAACAACCTTCAACAACTTGGGTCCTTACATCAATATTTCTATCATAACATTGTCACAAAATAGGTGTCATGTCACCCCGAGTGATCGTTGTCACTTCATACATGTAGTCTCAATGACTACTCATTTGCAAGTCGCAAAGTTAATGCCCTTATTAGCTTAAGACATACAAGTGCTCATGTCCCAAGTATCTATGAGAAGGTTTGAACTACTCATAGTCACAAGAACCAAGCAATTAACCCAAGACTTCATATTCATCAATCTCATATGTCTCAAGTACATGCGCTAACCCTCTGTTATTGCATTATCTCGAAATAACCCGTCAAAATCAATTCAAATTTTTGTTTTTTACTCAAATATCATTATTATATATGTATAATATTTTAGTTTTTTATGTGCATGTGTAAATTCATATTTGTTTAATATATAACACGTGCAACTTTCCTTTTCCTACACATGTCTTGACAAGTGTAAAATAGTAAACGCATATAAATTTACACACACATAAAAGACAAAAGTGTTGTACATATGTAATAATGATATTCGAAAGAAAATAAGATGTGAATTGATTTTGACGGGTTATTTCGAGTTACTTTAATATAAGTGAGTTCGCACATAATACACGTCATATATTAATTTCATTAAATGAAGCAAAATATTGTGGAATATTAAATTAATTCATATGAAGTTAAAGAATGCATCAAATGAATGGATTCGGATTTCATATTGTGATTTCATATACATTCATATGAAACTTTACTGTAAAAAAATTATCCTGAAAAAAAAAAAAAAAAACTATAGCAGTTTTGTGAAGACTGCTTTCTTGAATTTTATATTCTTTTTCGATTATCATAAAAATACGTAGAGATATGATAATAACAATCCAAAATTGTCTAACCATATTAATATAGACAATAATTAATTTTTTAACGCCATTAGCGTGCTGAATTCTATAATTTACATAACAACAACAACAACCTTACCCAATATATTCCCACTTTTTAGTAGGGTCTGGGGGGGAAGGATAGATACAAACCTTACCCCTATCCCAATTGGGATAGAGAGGCTGCTCCGAAAGAGTCCCCGGCTCAAAGTTATCGTTTGAAGTTGATCATTCCAATGATTTTAACGTTATTTTCACAAATAACTAAAATAACGTTAAAATTAGTGCACTTTTACTTTTGCCCCTTAAGGGCCCACAACATATATACATTATATGCGTGCACCCCAAATAGGGCGATAATTCTATAATTTACATATGGGTGTTAAATGATTCGAATTTCGAATAACTCAAGTATTTCGAATCGAATAATTTCGAATTTTGAATTTTTTGGTAGGATACGTATTAGATTCGAATTTGAAATAAATTCGAAAAAACCAATTCGAATTCTGATGTCGAATTCAATACCAAATTTGAAATTCGATTCTATTCGTATTCAAATTTCGAATTCGAATTGAATTCGAGTTGATTCGATTTCAATTTACTTAAATAAATTGTCTAAAGTTTTATTTATAAAATTAATTTTAACATCAAACATCAAAATATAAAATAAGTAAAACCTTAAACAAATAGCTCTAATAGTTTTTATGTGTATTAAACTAGTTATATATAATAAAAATATATACATATATAAGTATTTATAACTCGAATTTTGAATCAAATTGAGTTAAAACACACAAATTCAAAATTCGATTCGTAATTCAATATTAGGCTTTGAACTGAATCGAATTCGAATGTGAAAATTGGAACCGAATTTGGAATTGGTGATTTCCGAATTAAAATCAATCGAATTTCAAGTTTTTCGAAATTAATTCGGAACCAGCCCTAAATTTACATGCTAACATCTTTGTAATAAAAATATTTTATAGGTTATTTTGAACAGGTATTCTATAATAGTATTTTTCAGGTTCCTTGTTTCTTAAATTAATTTCCTCATGCTAAACTTATAATCAAGAGCATGATTCAAGAAAACTTTGACCATACTCTAATATAACATGTTGAATATATTTAACATATAAAGAAGATTAAAGAACATAAATAGATAATATATCGATTGAAAGATTCAATTTGATACTTGATGATAATATCATATGATAGTTTTTCAAATCACCTCAAGTAGGATTTGAACCTATGACCAATTGGTTGAAAGTCAACCACTCTATCACTGAGCTAGGGATGAGTATTTGGCACCAAGTACCGAAACTGAATAGGTACCAAACTGATAGATTCGACATGGTATTCGGTACTCATTATTTCATAAATTTGGTATCGATACCGGTACCTACACATGAACAAATCGGTTAACCGGCTGGAAACCGGTTTTTAAATAACCGAACCGGTTAACCGGCCACGTGGGTTTACCCGTTTTCCCAATAATCGGTTAGGTTAAAAACCTATTTTTGTAAACTATTTTTAGTAACCGAAGGAACCGAACCGGTTATTAATCGGACCGGTTAACCGGTGGAACCGGTTTTTTGGTTTTTTTTCAATAAATAAAAAATGAATAAAAAAATAAATGAATAAAAATTAAGTACAACCTTATATAAATAAAATAAAAAACTAATGTTTATACAAAATTATTACTGATTTTACAAACTTAATGTATATAAAATTAAATGATAAAAATTAAGTAAGAATAAAATAAAATAACAATCTTTCAACATGATAAATTAAAAACAAAACTAAATAAAAAATGTAACACTTAATCACACAAGATTATAAGTAAAAAAGTAAATATAAATGTAAATCGTAATTCGCCTTCAGAATGCGCTTTAGATTGGAGTTCCGGGCTATTGTTTTGCATCCAATCATCCATTGCTTGTTCTTCATCGGAAAGTGGTAAAGTCATTCATTTCTCAACTTCCAACGCGTGTATTGTTTCTTCTACCTTATGTGATCTTGTGCGTGTTTCATTGCGTCCAAATGGTCTTTCAAGCAAATGCACATTTCCAATGATGTTAGAGTAAGCCTCGTCCTTCATATCGATAAAACCCTGCCACAAGGAGATAAAGTAGATTCCGAAGCTAGCGTAGAATATTGGATGCTTAGTAAATCACGGACTATGGCAGATAAAATTGGAAATTGGGATTCCTTTTGTTTCCACAGGGCCAAATTCTTTCGGATTAATGCCGGAAATCCAATCTGTCTCTAGGTACCTTCCAAGTTCGCTACTTACGCTAGTACCTCGAGCCCGTTTGGTTATATTTTTCCTTAAAGTGTTAAACAAATCAAAGTTAACATCTTGGCTTCTACTTGAACTAGAAGTCGCATACATTGTTTGGTTAATTTTATTGGACGTAACATTCCCGTATATATATCACCTTTCGATTGAAATTCGTTAATTTTTCAAGTTATTATAAATAGTTGTTTAATAACCAAACAAAACGTGCCGATAAAATAGTTGTTGCATTTTTAAAAGTTCCAAATAAACCGGTGAATTCGGCAATGGCGACCCAGCATCGACTAGGAAAAGACTTATCTCGACGTCGTTGAACTAAATTTTCATGAAATACTTCCAAGGTTTGCCTTTGTCGTAAGGCGTTGTCAAGCATACGCCAAGTTGAATTCCATCTTGTAGGTACGTCCCAATACGGACCGAAAAAGAGGAGTTTGTATCCTCACAAAATTTTTGATAATCCAAATGTGACAACTAGTACCTGACCGGCTGACAAGTCCGTACGGTATGTGTAATTTCAATAGTTACTATGTGTAAATACATGTTTGCGAACAGTACTTGTATTAACAGAATTCAAAATACAAGAAACAGTTGTACGTATTTATGTATAAACTTAAATGCAGTAAGTACAACACTACTCATTTGAAACAATAGTTGTTAGTATTTAGGTGAAAAACCTAAGTACAGTTAACACAACTAATCAAGAGAAACAACAGTGTTCAAGTGAATAACAAGAACAAATCGGTTACGATCTGATATCCATAGATGACAGGTTTCAGGTGGCCGACAAATCAGTGTGAAAACAATGTGATAACAGGATGTTTAGTTGAGTCCGACAGTGAGGAAATACAATTTAAAACAATATTGCAGTGTCGTTTCAGAATAACGACCTGACAATGTGTTTGAGTGGGTGACGATTCACACAAACATATCTGTGAGTTTAACGCTCTGAAATGATGACTGGTAAGTAGAAAACAAAAGTCAGAAAGCAAAACCATCGAAGTGTTCGTTCGAATGACGATTCGAACGAATACGCGCGATGGTGACGCGATCTGACGAAACGAAAACGAAAAACGACACGAACGGCCATAAATTAATAAAATAAAATAAATAATGTTTTAAAATTTTGAAACTCATCAATAATAATTAAAATCAATCTTTCTATTTTAAAACATATAAAATACGCGTTATGTTCCGGAAATGCGACGAAAACGCGAACCGAGCAACCGAAACGAACCCGAATACCCCGAGGGTATATAAACACCAAATGAGCTCATTTTCCTCAAAATTCCACTAGCTCTCTCTCTCTAAAAAACACTCTCACTAGGAGAATCACTCTTCAAATCCTCATAACTCACTCGTTTCTCAACGAAATCGGGCATTCTTGGTGTCCACGCATAGCCCTCGACCTGCTCTACCTAGAAGTACAAAGGATCTGGAGTTTTCACCGGCCAAACTCGAGGTATGAACAAAAGAAAATCAATGAAAATAGGGTTTTCTAAACCCTTTTGTCGACCCACATGTTCAACCGGTTCTTCACTCTTCACTTCGAACCACACACTCTAGATAGTTGTTTCTGGTTTACCATGGCGTGTAGACGGTCCTGGGACATTGTATTCGATGGAGATGGTGATAGTTGCAGGTCAGGTTCGTTGGGGGGGGGGGGAGATCCATGGGAGGCGAACCTTGACTGATGAGGGAGAAGATGCATTGGCCGAACCATCCAGCAACGAACCTGCATGCTTCCACCCAAAATCCTCTACCTTTCATTTAAATAGAATTTCACTCACGAACCTACACTAAGCCGAACCCCTCCTGTGCCTTGGCCGAACCCTCACCATTCACGAACCATGGAGCCACGAACCCTTACCTGCCGAACCTTTCTGCTGGCGACTATCCTAGCCGAACCCTGTTGGCAGCCGAACAATTCCAGCCAAGCGAACCTTATGCCATGAGCCGAACCTCCATGACCACCTTAATGGCCGAACGCCCGAACCTATGATGCAGCCATAGCCGAACCTATTGGTGGCTGCGAACCCACATGCTTCCCGAACCCATACATACCCGCCTTAACTTTAGCCGAACCTTAGACCAGCAAAGAAGGAGGTTCGCTGGTATTGGAGACCACCCTTTTTACCGTTGAAAAAAAATTCATGTGTCGGGCCCATGCAAATCCATGTAGCCCAACATCACTATGTAATTAAATCAATGTTAATCGACCATCCCCTTGTTGAGGCTCAATGTGGTTGTATTGGCCCACGAAACCATTGATTCAGCCCATGGCAGCCCATACGGCCCAAGGCTTTGGGTTAGTCCCACTGCTCGGCCAATATGGATCCAAGAATTTGAGGCCCATTGTCTTGGCCCAACCACCAACGAAAGCCCAACACATTCACCTTTGGCCCAACATCCTACCCTTTGGGCCATAACACTCGGCCTAGCCTAATAAGTCTTTTTGACTGGTCATGGCCCAATCGGCCCACATACAATACATTCGGACCACGAGACTTAGACGAATAAATTACGATAAACACAAAGAACGAGGGATTCATGGGGTGACCACTATAAAAATGACAATATATTGGATGTAATTTCATACAAATCTAAGTTATACTTAGGATCATAATAACAAGACATTGAGCCTAAGAAAGAGGCCCCTGTGAATTTCCTCACAGACCCTATGGAAGGGAGATCTACTCTGCGGCCAGCGGATCTGCTCGTCTTTGGCTGGGCTGGGGGGAAACATGCTTGTGTAGACCTCACAGGGGTTTCCCCTTTGGTTGGTTTAAGGGAAAACGGGTTTGTGGCCGGACAAGCAGCAAGAAAGGCTGAATCAAAGAAAGTGGATAAGCACGCTAAAGCTTGTGCAGAGAACCAGCATGTCTTTGTCCCTTTTGCCTTTGATACTTTTGGCTCCCTAGCGTCAGAAGCTATCCACTTCTTGACGAGGGTTCAACGGGTCATCCACAACAATTGTTCAACCCCAAGGGGGCAGGAGTTTGTGTTTGGAAGGTTAGGATTTGCAATTCAGAAAGGGTTGGCGGCACAGCTTGTTGCCCGTCTACCTGCTGTTTTGATGTAACTTGTTTCGAATTAATGAACGATTAAGTTGGTTCAAAAAAAAATTAGAAAAAAAAAACCTAAATAGGTTAAGTGTTTTAAAGTCAATAATAAGTACACAGGGCCGAATGAAGACCAAGACTGAGACTCACAGGTGTTAGCCAACTTTAGGGCTAGCACATACACGCACACAAAGCAAATACAACTAATTCTCACAAATTACATACAACGTGAAATCAATACATGATCGTGAAAATACAACAAGTGCAATCAAGAGCGTGAGTATTCCTTGTTTAAGCTAAGTCAACAACTTCAAACATAAGGTGAGTTCATATGCCCCTTTTCTTTAATCTTAACTGATTTTAAACTCACGGGGCTGAGAAACATGCTTACTTTTATTTATTTAAAAGTTTTGCTTAACATATTGCTATTACTTCGATTTAGATAATATTAAATTGCTCATTATCGTTTATCATTGTATGCATGTTTGTGTGATCATGATATGACAGGGAAAAACTAAGATGAATATGATAAGATAATTTCATAATTCATCAACAAACTAGAATAACAAAGTTGTAAGATTATATCTCACAACACTTAGTTATTCTTACACGAACAAACATTGGGATAATCACAGGCAAACATCAGAATGTTACAAAGATAATATATATCTTTAAATAACATTCAATACAAGAGTTAAGTAAGTGCAATAGGACAAGTTCTTATAACATTTAGCTTTACAACTCAACACATATTACAGGATAACATGGAACAAGAACCACTTATCACCTGAGTTGACTAAGTGTAATAAGACTAGTTCTTATCACAACTTAGTGACAACATGGTGATTATATGGAATAACAAGGAATGATAATCATGATAATATAATTTCATGATAACAACATCAATCATACAATAATTAACATAATGTAATAAGACAAGTTCTTATTCAAGTTGTTAATAACAATGAGAACATATAACATTGAGATCCATTACATTGATGAAGACATTACAATTAATTACTATTGAACTGTTGTATTATATCATTTCAATCATGTGCCAATATGCAATTGATCATGTAAGCCCCTTTATAATCGCTAACCAGTTAGTTTGATGTGACTAAACCAACGATAGCATAGTACCATAGGTTTGACAAACCTCCGGCGGGTAGGTCGGTATGTTATTCGTAATTTCAATTGGCCGGTAACGTATGACCGGTAACAGGGCGACTTCAAGTCAGGTTCTGGGAAAGCGTCACATGGTGATATTAATCTGCAGGAATATTGTAATTAATCCAACGAAATTCTATTAACTAGTAGGTTGAGAAATTGATCTTCTCTCATGTTCCACTACTAGTAATAGCTTTCGTTAAGGACAATGAGAATACATAGTGGTAGAGGTAAATTGGAGTGCATTGTAATATGATTATGTGAGGATTACAATGGATTCCCATTTAGGCTCTATGCACTTCAATTTGAGAACAAACGACAACGGTTAACTAACACTCTTAATATTTAAAGGTGATTAACAGTTAACCCTACAAAGAATAGAATAATACAAGGAACATATTTAGTTAATCTAAATCCCTTAACACATAAAGGGTTTATCAATACTTCGGGTTGATAACTAAATCCCTATATTATATTATTCTACATGTGATACGACAGGTGAATTACAACTGGGTGATGAACATAAACAGATGGATACACATCAAACAAGTTAAACATATGGGTAATGGAAATGGAAATCCATAGTTGTATTGAAAGTAGTGTGAAACTTAGTTGAGCATGTGGTGGGATGGCTCTGGGCTTGACCCTTTCGTATGCCCTGTATATAAGCATGTTTGATTTGGGCGTCACACCACTTGTATATACAACTAGGAAGAGTCCATTGGGTGGAACAGGTGAATCAATTATTACAATAATGATGTGAAACATTGTGACTGTGCTTGTGAACGTTCAAGATTTTCAATTATCAAACTTATGAACTCACCAACCTAGTGTTGACTTTGTTTAAATGCATGTTTTCTCAGGTGACGAACAGGTGTAGTTACTCATATGCAAGGATTAAGCTAGTGGACTTTTAGAAGACCTAGCTTCATTTTGTGTTGCATACTTTTGGGGATGACAAAACCACAAATCATCTTTTGTATATCTTGTACAAATACAAGATATGAACTTAATGATTCTTTTGATTAGATTTACTTAGTTAAATTATGAGGAAACAATGTAATTTAACTTTGTAATTCTAATTCATTGTCATGTTAGTATTTCTCATTTATATCTCATGTGCTATGTAAACAATCTGATCATTTCGATTATCACAACGATATCAAGCCCCGGGAACCTTCCGCCCGGCGGGAAAGTCGATCCAGCCCGCCGGCTCGGGGTGTGACACGAAATATCTTATACGGCTTGTAAAAAAAGCATCCTTTAGCATTTGTTTAAACATAGCTTTTAACTTGTTCATTTCAAGAATCGCAAGAGCATTGTGTACAACCAAGTTAATGATATGCGCCACACATCTAGTATGAAAAATAGCACCGTTGCATATCAATTTATATTTAGTTTTTAATTTCTGAACCGAATTAGTATTATCTTAAGCATTATCAAAAGTTATTGAAAATAATTTATCTTGTAGGTAAAATGTTTGTATTATTCCATCTAACATGTAAAACAAACGTTCCCCCGTGTGTGGATACGGAAACATATCGAAAGCAATCGTACGTTTCATTATTTGTCACGCATCGGGATTAATCCAATGTGCGGTCACTGTTGCAAAAGTCGGCCTCCAAGGCCGAGTACTCGCTCCAAGGGGTTGTCCCGAGGCCGAGTACTTCCTGAGTTTTACCCGAGTACTCCCGACTAGGGTCGAGTACTCCCCGATTACTCGCTCCAAGGAGCTATTCCGACCTGGGAGCGCCTGACGATTTTTGCAACCTTGTGTGCGGTAACGCAAAGGTACAATTTAGGCAACCCATGTGGTGCCGACCAAACATCCGTTGTTAAGTTAACCCCGGTTTTTAAATTTTGAAAGCCCAAAATTAATTATTTTTTCTCTTGATGCCAACGTTTTAAACAATCACGTCTAACAGTGGAACGACTTACTTATTTGTATCGTGGTTGTAGCGCCTTTTGAATCATCCTCGTCAATCATGGGTTTTCAAAATGATTGAAAGGCAACCTTTATTAAATTACTAAGTTTCCCATCATTACACAAACCATGTCGAGATCGAAATTCCAAACCCCACACTTTGTAGACATTTGTGCTTGATCGTTTGCCGGATTATTCTTGAACATAACACAATGCTTGGTCGAATGGCTTCTTAAAGTACAGTTAGATTCTGGTTTTAGAAAAAGTACCGCAACCTTTCCAGCGTGCTTTATCGACACCGTTCGACATTTTTCATAATTCGAAATGTTGGAATATATCTTTGTTCCTTGTTGTAGCTTTGATTCTTGCAACGATTGGTTCGGTTAAAGAAGATCCACCAATACCAGCGGACTTTGAGCACTTCGCGAGCTTGCCATTGAATTGAGATTGAATTAAGAAGTAGGTGATCGTTTTGTATCGTTTTCAAGCGTTTAAGAGAGTAAGAGAAAATGGTAAAAAAAGGTTTCAAACGGCTAAAAACGACTATATTTCAAATTTTTACACGACCTGTTAACCAGGTTTCAACGGCTACAAAAACGGCTATTTTTTAATCCTAACCGGTTAACTAGTTTCTAACTGATTGAAAAAATAGGTTTTTCTTTAACTAGTTACTAAACATTTTTTGATAAAAAAAGTTGGAACCGGTCTCAAACTGCCGGTTACACAAAAACCTTAAAACTGGTATGAAAACCGGTCTGGAAACCGGGTTGAAACCCGGTTTGGCTCGGGTAACTTGTTTTTTTTGCGCACCTCTACCAATACCAATACGGTACCAATACTATTTTAAATGATTATTATGTAAAAATTAATGGTACCGAACTGATACCGTACCGAACCGGTACCGTATATATCAATTCACTACCCACTTTTTAAAAATTTGGTACCGGTACTTCCGGTATCTGTACCGCTACGGTATCAGTATAGTACCGATCTCATCCCTACACTGAGCTACTGAGAAACAAGAGTGATTCGATATAATAGAGTCATTTCCTGTTCCCCGATTGACCAAGCTATGGTAGAGAAAATAGTTAATTAGTAAGAATTATAATTATAAGTATCCTATTTATAGTTGTTAATAAGAACAATAATTTTGTCCATGAAATATTTTTCATGTAGGAATCAATGCTTTATTGTCATCAACTTATAATTGCATTAACTTATCCATAAAGGCTATTGGTTAATTATTAAAACAATATAATTAAACTAAATTATTGATAGTCATAATAGCATATAATAATATTAATTAATTGTTTAATTAAGTTCTTCAGCATATGACTTTGAGGACAATAATCCTTGACGGGGAAAAAGTATTCTAACATGTTAAAAGAAAACTAGTTCAACATGTTAATCGAAAACTAGTCCATCATTGTCAAGTTCTAATAGTTGAAGGGTCAAGTTGTAATATTTTGATAACAAGCGATCAACTAACTAAACTTTAAATGGTTGTGCATAAGAAGTAAGATGGAAATAATTCTATCAGATAAAGTATTCATCCAGATAAGTTGTCTTATTGGTATAAGACTCACCTTTCAATGTGGAGGTCAAGGGTTCTACTACCACTTGAGGCACTTTGATGGATACCAGGTGAGGAGAGGAATCTTGAGCTTAATCTCGGGTTCTGAACCGATAAGGGGAGCGGTTTTTACAGCAAAAATAAGCTGGTTTCTGCGCATCAGGTGCAGCTGATATCGCTCCCTTGAGGAAGGGGTCTTCCAGGCCTACTGACGTGGTGCATATACCACGACGTTACGCTCGGTTGTTACTGTTCAAAAATAAAGAGAAAATTACCAAACTAATCATTGTTGACCACCTTTTTACCAAAATAATCAACCAAATTCTAGTGTCTAAGACACCCCTTTAGACTCCTTTTGTTTGTACTTTTTGTAAACATACGGGCCCATATGTCGGCGGCTTTGTCGGGTGTCTAAGACCCCTTTTCTACCGGCGTCTTAGACACCCTTTTTCTGTACTTTTTGTAAACATACGGGCCCACAAGGGCGTCTAAAGCGGCGTCTAAGACGCCGGTAGAAAAGGGGTCTTAGACACCCATTTATACCCCGACAAAAGCCGTCGACATGTGGGCCCGTATGTTTACAAAAAGTACAAGAAAGGGCGTCTAAAGGGGCATCTTAGACGTCGGAATTTGATTGATTATTTTGGTAAAAAGGTGGTCAACAATGACTAGTTTGGTAATTTTCCCAGAAAAAAGATAAAGTAGCGCATAACGAAAGAGACTGGCCACATGGCATGCTCATAAAATTAAGTTTCGTACCTTGGATTTTATTCATTTAACGGTTTTAGACAAAATGCATAAAAGGTCGTCTCAAGTCTTTTAATTACTTAAAACGGGATAAAAATCAGACCCTCTATTGATTGTAAATAAAAGCTTTCCTCAATTTTGGTACATAAAGAATATAATATATTATCAAAGGAGAAAACTGCAAAAATATAAATCGCAAACAAAATGAGTATATTAATTACAAATATTAAAACAACCAGAAACATTACCTAAGGTCATGTGTAACCTCGTCTTTACTTCACATATGTGTCACATAAATAAGTATTCTCATCACACCCTGTTTAATACACATGTATAACTATCACCTCATTCTCATTCTATCGTCACTCCTCATTTTCCTTTTCTCCTCTCCTCTCACGCCGGATCTATAGTGGTGGGAAGGGCGTGACACCCCATCACTACACACAACCTAAATAGAATCCATTTCAACTAAAAGGTTGATTTACCTCAAAAAAAAATTTGAAGCCTTTGATATTGGCACTAAGATTTTGTTTAGTATAGAGAACCGGCCTTAAGTGCATGTCATTTAATCATACTGTAAGTAAGATTTTCTGAGTATGATTGTTATTGTTCTTAGATTAAATTTTGGTGTGTTGTTTATGGTAGCATTACCTATGATTCTATTGTAAAAGTTGATTCAAATTCAAAATTTCTTGCATTTAGATTTCATGAGTAGTCACATAGATGACATTTCATAGAACGTGTTGCGTGTGGAAAAGATAACATGTTGATGTCAAAACACACAAGTTTAAGTTGCTTTGATCTTTGTCAAAAAAAAAAAAGTTTAAGTTGTTTTGATCTTTGTCAAAAACACAAGTTTAAGACTTGCAAACTTAATAACATCCATTTTGAACATCGTCCAAACCTTTTTCATATGACTTTGATTATATATCCAATACTAGGTTAGCCTTGTATATTACATAAGTTGAATAAAAAATATATAATAAATAGTCAATAATTAAAATTAGACAACAAAAGATGATTTTTCAATATAAAATATGATTAAAATTTAGTATAGTTTAATATTTTAATTAATAAAATATTAATATTATTTTATTATACACTAATTTTTTCAAAGTTTATTTTTTTAAACTTTTTTGTTTTAAAAAACTGTTTATGAAAACTTTATATTTTATAATATTTTGTTTTTTATAAAAGTGTTTTTTAATATTAATATATTTTTATGCATTAAAGAATTTTTTTTAATTGAAAAGTATATAAAAAATATATTTATTGTTATTGTTATTTAACATAAGATGAATTTGATAGGAGAAAGAAACAATAAATCAAATTGATGTGTTCTAGAACTATATTATGAATACCTAAAAAACTTAATTTTTATTAGAATAGATAGAAGATTAAGAAAATGACTAACGGCTGTAAAGTCAAAACCACTCACACATCATGAATCATCTGTTGCAAATCTGTTAGTTAGGGTTTGGTATGCATGAATGAATGATGGAATTGAATGAATTATTGCGTTGGAATGAAAAAAAACGTGTTTGGTTACCACATAGGAATGGAATGCACCATTACACAAGGAATGTGATTCCTTCACTTTTGATGATTTTCATTCCTTTAAGTAGGGGTGATTTTGTGACACCCGGCAATTTCAGGTAAATTGCGACTCTTACATTCCTTACATTTCACATTCATACTTGTTGCATTTCATTTAATTATGTTAATTAGATGAGTTGAACACAAACGACTACGAAACGATAGTTCTATTTGGGCCTGACAAGCCCCACTGTTGCGAGCCGTATGGCCACCCTGACTGGAGGTCGGAACAGTGCATAATTGACCAAACAACATTTGCCACATCTTGGATGGATATGGCGGGAGGCAGCATGTTAGCTTCGGTTGCGAACCCGCATATGATATAACACATATTGACTAGCTATCAATTGATATTGCATTGTATTGAAAAGTAGACCTGCTTACACTTACTTTAAACATTTGATGTTTACTGCTGATTACAAACATGTGCTCTCACCAACCTTTGTGTTGACCTTTTACTCGCATGTTTTCTCAGGTAACTAAGGCACGCACACAAGGAATAGGATGCTAGGCTGGAGTCGCATGCATCTGTTTATGTGTCTTAGTTTATTAGACATTTGATCGTTTTGTATTGAAAGCTACTTTAATCGCTTCCGCAACTATTGTTACAGTTTTCATTTTGAAAACTGTTTTAAGTTATCGCTTCCGCAAATGATGAATGTTAAACTGCTTTGTTAAAATATACCTTACTTTCGCAACTCTGATTTTACAAACTGTTTTATCCTAGTTATTGGATGTACGTATGAAACCAGACATATAGGTCTCGCATGTTGTGTGACCGGAGACTGGGATCCTGACAATCTGTTGTTGGTCGCGCCCCAGAAGGGACGGGATTTCTCGGGGTGCGACAGATTGGTATCAGAGACCCCGGTTATTGCGAATTAGGTTTGCATTTAGTGAACTTAGTCTATAACCACTAGTCTCCACACAACACTTAGTGCTTAGTATTGTGATACTTTCATACATGATTGCACACACTCATTACACGCACTCTAGCTATGCGTCACCATCGTCACCGCATGTGACTGCACATGACGGTGGGAGCCGATAGCTCTAAATATTCTTTACAGTATCCACCGCACACGCTACATTAGTCGTTAGTCAAACACTAACACTTATTCTCGCTATGAAGATCATGGCTGGAAGACGTGGAGGACGCAGGAATGCTGGCGGACATGGAAACATCAACCTGACTCAAGCTGAGTTGAACGCCCTTATCAACGAACGGGTTGAGGAGGTACTTGCTGCACGGGAAGCTGCCCGTAACCAAAACCCACTAAATCAAGGTGGTGAATCTGTTCATACTCACCTTGCACCACAATCACTCATTCCCAATTCAACACGTTTACCCGATACTTAACCCCAACTCTACTCTTTGCATATCTCAGGAGCAAATCCTAACCCTCCTCTCTGCACGTTCAAGATGTTTCTCGATTGCAAACCCCACTCATTCAGCGGCACTGAAGGAGCCGTTGGACTATTGCGTTGGATTGAGAAGGCGGAATCAGCTTTCGCTATGAGCAACTGCAGGAACGATGACAGGGTCAAGTTCGCTGCTGGAACATTGAGGGAGCTGCCCTCACTTGGTGGAACGCCAATGTTCAAAACCTGGGGTTGGATGCAGCCAACGCTCTACCTTGGGATGACTTTAAAAGGATGCTGAATCGCGAATACTGTCCTCGCGGTGAAGTACAGAAGCTGGAAACTGAATTCTGGAACCACAAGATGATTGGTTTCGAGGTTGAGGCTTACACTTCCAGGTCTTATGAGCTGGCAAACCTGTGCCCGGAAATGGCAAACCCACCCTTCAAACACATAGAAAAGTATATTGATGGACTGCCACCTCAAATCCAAGGAATGGTACTCTCTGCTGACCCCATCACCATGCAACAGGCCGTGCGATTAACTCACAAGCTCACTGACTCGGCTGTTGCACAAGGACTCTTACCACCACGTGGTGCTATGACCACAACCAACGACAAGAACAAACGCAAATAGGATGACACCCTTAGCAAGACTTCCACTCTCCAACCACCACCACAACAGCGCAAGTTTGGATCGACCCAAGCTTATGCACCACCCATCCCAACCACTCAAAACCAAGGGGGCTATGCAGGGAAACAACCCAAATGCCACAAGTGCAACTTCCATCATGTACAGGGTCAGTGTGGCCGTTTTCAATGCCAACGCTGCTGAAAAGGGGGACATGCAGCCAAAGACTGCAGGGGTGAGCTAATGACAAAGACCCCACAGCCACAACAACATCAAAAACTTGAAGCACCAAAGGGTTGTTTCAAATGTGGCAAACCAGGGCATTTCAAGAAGGATTTCCCGCACTTGAAAAACAACAACAACAACCAACAGAACAACAACAATGCGAACAATGGCACGAGGGGGCGAGCCTTCATGATTGGAGCCAAGGAGGCCAGGAGGGATCCCAACCTTGCAATAGGTACATATCTCCTAAACAATAATTATGCTTCTGTACTGTTTGATACTGGAGCTGAGAGAAGCTTTATATCTAAGGATTTTAGTGAGATACTTGCCATTACCCCAACACCCTTAGAAGTGGAGTATACAGTAGAGCTAGCTGATGGTAAATTAGTTGTGACTAAGCACATTGTGAAAGAATGCACATTAGAGCTAGCAGGCCACAAATTTAAGATTGACCTCATGCCGGTCACACTAGGCAGTTTTGATGTCGTAGTGGGCATGGATTGGTTGTCTGAAAACCAAGCTGAAATCATTTGCCACGACAAGGTTGTGCGCATACCTCTCCCGGGCGGAGAAACTCTAGATATCAAGGGCGAAAGGAGTGACACTCCTCTGAACATCATCTCGTGCATGAAAGCTCACAAATGCTTACGAAAGGGATACACAGCCATTCTGGCGCTTATTACCGACAAGACTGAAGAGGAGAAGAGAATAGAAGACATCTCAGTCGTATGCGACTATCCCGATGTATTCCCTGAGGATCTACCAGGACTACCACCACCTCGACAAGTGGAGTTCCGCATAGACCTTATGCCGGGAGCAGCGCCTATTGCACGAGCACCATATCGACTGGCACCTTCGGAGATGCAGGAACTGTCCAATCAACTGCAGGAGTTGCTGGACAAGGGTTTCATCAGACCAAGCTTCTCACCCTGGGGAGCTCCGGTCTTATTTGTAAAGAAGAAGTATGGCACGTTCCGTATGTGCATCGACTACCGTTAGCTGAACAAAGTAACAATCAAGAACCGTTACCCCTTACCTCGCATTGACGATTTGTTCGATCAACTGCAAGGATCAAGTTACTACTCTAAGATCGATCTGCGATCTGGGTACCATCAGTTGAGGATTCAGGAGGAAGATATCCCCAAAACTGCATTTCGCACTCGGTATGGCCATTACGAGTTTTTGGTTATGCCGTTTGGGCTGACAAACGCACCCGCAGTATTCATGGATCTCATGAATAGAGTGTGCAAACCATACCTCGACAAGTTCATCATTGTCTTCATAGTTGATATTCTCATCTACTCCAAAACCCAGGAAGAACACAAAGAGATCTTCAATTGGCTCTTGAACTGCTACGAAAAGAGAAGCTGTACGCTAAACTCTCCAAATGCGACTTCTGGATACGAGAAGTCCAATTTTTGGGACATGTTGTTAATGAACAAGGGATTCATGTGGATAAATCTAAGATAGAGGCAATCAAGAACTGGAAAGCACCAAAGACCCCAACTGAGGTGCGACAATTCCTAGGCTTGGCAGGCTATTATCGACGATTTATCGAATGATTTTCAAAGATAGCCCAACCACTCACAGCTTTAACCCACAAAGACAAGAAATATCTCTGGACTGACAAACAAGAAGATGCATTCCAACTCCTCAAGCAGAAGCTCTGTAGTGCACCTATCCTATCTCTTCCTGATGGAACGGACGATTTCGTTGTATATTGCGATGCCTCGATACAAGGGCTCGGCTGCGTGCTGATGCAGCGAGAAAAGGTGATCGCATATGCTTCTCGACAATTGAAAGTCCACAAGAAGAACTACACCACCCACGACTTGGAACTTGGAGCCGTGGTATTTGCCCTCAAGATTTGGAGACACTACCTGTATGGTACAAAGTGTACGATATACACTGATCATAAGAGTCTCCAACACATATTCGAGCAGAAGGAATTAAACATGCGACAACGTCGCTGGCTCGAACTCCTAAACGACTATGAGTGTGCTATCAAGTATCACCCGGGGAAGGCCAATGTTGTGGCCGATGCCCTAAGCCGGAAAAACACATCGAAACCCAAGAGGGTACGAGCTTTACAGCTTACCATCCATCCTAACCTTCCTGAGCAGTTACGTATTGCCCAGGAGGAGCCACTCAAGGCAGAAAATCTAGCGGCAGAATCACTAAGGGGAATGGAGCAACAACTTGAGATAAAAGCCAATGGTTTACATTATTTCATGGAACGCATCTGGGTTCCACATCACGGAAACTTACGAGACCTTGTGATGGACGAGGCTCACAAATCTCGGTATTCCATTCACCCAGGATCTGATAAGATGTATCACGATCTGAAGGTAGTTTACTGGTGGCCACACATGAAAGCCGACATCGCCACCTACGTAGGCAAATGCTTGACCTGTGCCAAAGTCAAGATCGAGTACCAGGAAACCCTCTGGATTACTCACACAACCCGAGATCCCCATGTGGAAATGGGAACATATATCCATGGATTTCATCACCAAATTACCCCGCACTCCTAGTGGATGTGACACTATTTGGGTAATTGTGGACCGACTGACCAAGTCAGCACATTTCCTCGCGATCAAGGAAAATGACAAGATGGAAAAGCTAGCCAGAATCTATGTCAAAGAAGTAGTCTCACGACATGGAGTGCCAATCTCCATCATTTCAGATCGCGACGCCAGATTCACTTCTAACTTCTGGAAATCATTGCAAAAGTCGCTCGGTACACGGTTGGATATGAGTACAGCATACCACCCACAAACTGATGGCCAGAGCGAACGCACGATACAAACTCTTGAAGATATGCTACGAGCGTGCGTAGTAGACTTCGGCAACAGCTGGGAAACCCATTTACCGTTGGTGGAGTTTTCTTACAACAACAGCTATCATACGAGCATAAAGGCAGCGCCTTTTGAGGCACTTATGGCAGGAAATGCCGATCACCGATTTGTTGGGCGGAAGTGGGCGACAGCCAACTTACTGGCCCGGAATTTGTACATGAAACTACCGAGAAAATTGTGCAAATCAGAAACCGCATGGCAGCAGCTCGAGATCATCAAAAGAGCTATGCCGACAAACGCCGAATGCCTCTAGAATTTCAGGTAGGAGACAAAGTCCTTCTGAAAGTCTCACCCTGGAAAGGCGTCATTCGTTTTGGAAAACGAGGCAAACTGAACCCACGATATATTGGACCCTTCGAAATCCTGAAAAGGATTGGTCCAGTGGCATACCAACTCAACTTACCAGCCGAACTCGACGGAGTTCACAACGTATTTCATGTTTCGAACCTGAAGAAATGTTTATCAGACGAAACACTTATAGTTCCACTGGATGAGATCCAGGTGGATGAACAACTACGATTCGTGGAAGAGCCGGTAGAGATCATGGACCGTGAGGTCAAGCAACTCAAACAGAGTAAGATTCCTATTGTCAATGTCCGATGGAACTCGAAACGCGGACCTGAATTCACGTGGGAACGTGAAGATCAGATGATGCGCAAATATCCCCATCTCTTCAAGCAGACAACGTCGAACGTCGACAACAACGAATAAATTTCGGGACGAAATTTCTTTCAACAAGGGGATGATGTGACAACCAGAAAATTTTTATTTCTCAAACATTCTTGCTACTCAAACACTACCAACAACAACCAAATTTCGGGACAAAATTTCTTTCAACAAGGGGATGATGTGACACCCGGCAATTTCAGGTAAATTGCGACTCTTACATTCCTTACATTTCACATTCATACTTGTTGCATTTCATTTAATTATGTTAATTAGATGAGTTGAACACAAACGACTACGAAACGATAGTTCGAGGAACTATCGAATAGTACATTGCATTGCACATTGGTTTTGGAAACCAAGTGTGGCAAACACAACACTAACACAAAACAATAGTTCGGGGAATTATTGAATTGTGCATGACACCTTGATTAGGATTAATCAAGCGTGCAAACACTTCGTAAGACACGAACACAAATTATCAAAGATAATTCGAGGAATTATCGAAACACACACACGAGTCTCACGAACGTTGGTGATCAATCAAACTTATGTGCTATTTTGTACTTAAGTGCTTAAACGTGCATTAGATGCTTAGGATAAATGTTAGAAATCGAGTACGAGCGAAATCGTATCAACGAAATCGGAAAACAAAGAAGTGGACTCATCGCGATACGCGATGGTCCCTCGGCGAAAGGCTCCGCGATACGCGAAGAAAACCGGGAGTCGAGACTCCCGAATTCTATCGCGGTACGCGATGAGAAATTTTGATCGGCCTTCGCGGTACGCGAAGGCCATGCAGATCGAAAATGTTATAAAAACCCAACCCAGCTCATGTGTTCGACTTTCTCTCATCCTCACCGAGCTTCTCCTCTGTAAATCGCCCCATACCCTCTGTAATCAACATCTAAACCCCCTGGAATCACGTTAGAAGCTACTTCTTTGTGTTGAAAACCATTGGAGACCATTGGAGCTCGAAGAAGTTGATAGGAGCCATCAAGAACTTGGAACAACCACGATCCAGTAGCTTGTCATCATCAGAACCTGTTCTACCACGGATTTAAGCTTCTAAGGTAGTTTATCTTGTTTATCTATGGTTAAATCGCACATGCAATGGGTAAAAACCCACATGCAACTCCCTATGGTTGTTGTGCTCAAATTTGTTGGTGCTTTGATGTTTTAGATGAGTTAGATTACTGATTTTAGAGTCTAGGAAGGTTAGATTTGTGTTTGGTTGTATTATTGGTTGATTTGATGATGATTTGGTGAACTTGCCATAAAAGGAAACTTTTATGTGCAAGTCTTGGATTTGTGATAATCTAGACATGTTAGACATGTCTAGATGTTGTTAAATGTATATTGGAGTGCTTAGAAACACATTGGGATATTTGATTTTGTCAAAAACATGGTGTTGTATAAACTTACTATAAAAGGAAACTTTTAAAAATCAAAAGAGGGCTTTTGATGTTTTAAAGTGTTTTGATGAACTTTGATTGTTGAAACATGTTTAGAAATGATTTTTAACATATTTAGAAACTTCGTTTTGTAAAAAAAAAGCTTTTAAACGGATACTTTCCAAATAAGGAAACTTTATTTGGGCAAAACGGCATAAATGGTGATTTATGCGCAAACGATGTGTTTTAAGTGTATAAACGTGTTTTACAAACATACTAGAGTGATTTGTTTTATGAAATGGGATTTCGTAACCACACTTTCCTAAATTGGAAACTTTCTAAAAATGGTAACTTATGTGATTAGAGTCATAGGATGCATTTTGGTGTCTTATGTGCATTAAGGCACGTAAACACAACAATCGTGTCACCAATGATTCGTCGAGACAACACAAGTCAACACACACACGGTTGAGCACACCGACACTTGGAGTTGTATGGATTACAACACACCACGAAACACATACTCACACCTATATGGTTATAGGTGCTTACTAGCAGGATTGCTAGCATTCGTAGACGCGAACACATTCACCGGGACTGCTGTAACAGGTGAGTTCACGGCCCCTTTTACTATTTTCTACCTTTGGGGGAGAAAACATTGCATACAAACTACTTTTGAACAACTTACACATTTTTGGTTTCTTTTGTACATGCTAATATCGTATATGCATATGTGTGGCATTCATCCACAAAACTGATAAGTCCTCATTAAACACACCTCGAACAATTAATAGCGCGTTGCGCTTAGCATGGTAATTCTGAATAGTACTATTTGGGCCTGACAAGCCCCACTGTTGCGAGCCGTATGGCCACCCCGACTGGAGGTCGGAACAGTGCATAATTGACCAAACAACATTTGTCACATCTTGGATGGATATGGCGGGAGGCAGCATGTTAGCTTCGGTTGCGAACCCGCATATGATATAACACATATTAACTAGCTATCAATTGATATTGCATTGTATTGAAAAGTAGACCTGCTTACACTTACTTTAAACATTTGATGTTTACTGCTGATTACAAACCTGTGCTCTCACCAATCTTGTGTTGACCTTTTACTCGCTGGTTTTCTCAGGTAACTAAGGCACGCACACAAGGAATAGGATGCTAGGTGGAGTCGCATGCATCTGTTTATGTGTCTTAGTTTATTAGACATTTGATCGTTTTGTATTGAAAACTACTTTTAATGCTTCTGCAAACTATTGTTTACAGTTTTCATTTTGAAAACTGTTTTAAGTTATCGCTTCCGCAAATGATGAATGTTAAATGCTTTGTTAAAATATACCTTACCTTCCGCAAACTCTGATTTTACAAACTGTTTAAATCGTTTTCATTGGATGTACGTATGAAACCAGACATATAGGTCTCGCATGTTGTGTGACCGGAGACTGATAATCCTGAAACAGATCTGTTGTTGCTAGCACCATCCAGACCACTTCTACCGTATTATCTCTATCGACAGAGTATTTTCCATACAACTTCTCAACGAATGAATCAAAGAAGAATGAATTTGAAAAAAGAAAAACAACCAGAAGCCACTACTCCAATAGTTCCAAGGATCCTTGATTTTGGAACATCGGGGATGACCGGAAACCATTCTGGAGACTTTATCCCTATGCAGACCAGTATCGGAACTTCTTTAGGATCCCAGGATATGGGGATATCTCAGGATAATATCCTTATCCCTAGAGCATCACTCCCTACACCATTCACTGGTAACACTTATAATTATTCTCTATTAGACACTACTAACATTGGTTCATCACAGGAAACAGGAATATCTCCTCAAGTGGCCAAGGAAATCCAGAAACTTCAGGATATGATCTCAAGTGTACCAGGAATAGTCAAGCTCATCCCGGAAGTACCTGCAATCACCCAAAGGATATTTAGATTCGCTCCACCAATATGTGATGCTGAAATCTCAAAAAGATTCCAAACTCCCACCATGAAGTTGTATGATGGGACCACGGATCCCGAAGAGCATGTAGCCCAGTATAGGGAAAGGATGGAAACAAATCATATTCCCTCACATCTGAAAGAGGCTTGCTTATGCAAAGGATTCGGCTCAACATTAACAGGAGCGGCCATAAAATGGCTACTCAATATTCCTCCTTATTCAATTACATCATTTGCCCACTTGATTAATTTATTCAATAATCAATTTTCATGTAGTAGAAAATTTGAAAGACTAACCAGTGATCTCTACAGGATAACACAGGGATCCGATGAAACTCTGAGAAGCTATGTCAACAAGTTTGGCAAGAGAATCCTTAGATATCCCTAATCTCAATATCACCACGGCTGTTCAAGCTTTCAAGATGGGATTACAGAAAAACTCACCTTTTTATGACGATTTGGTTATGAATCCTTGCAGGAATATGGACAAGGTCCGGAATCGAGCACTAAGGTTCATAAGATTAGAAGATGATAAAGAAATCCAGAAGAGGATTACTACGACTCCTCCCAATGACCAAGGAAAAAGGAAGTTCGATTCACCCACCAACAAGTCATTCAAACCCAAGACATACTACAAGTCTGACAACCACAAGATCAATTTTGTGGATGAAGATGAGGATGATGAAGACTATTCCAGGATATCTGATTACTGTTTTTCTGTAGATATCCCTGAACTAATGTGTGCCATGCAGGATTTAGGTGAAAAGGCTAGATGGCCTCCTAAGGACAAGAAATTTGCTACGAAAGATAAATCCAAATGGTGTGCATTCCATGAAGATTTTGGACATATGACCGAAGATTGCATTGCCTTGAGGAAAGAAATAAGCTACTTACTTAGCAAAGGCCATCTCAAGGAAATGCTTGGTAAAAAGAAAGAAAGGAGACAAGATCCTCACAGATTTCCAAAAAGAGTTGCATCCCCACCAAAGGATGCCAAGGTAATAAACTTTATCTCTGGTGGATCTGACATATGTGGTACTTCTTATTCTGCAGCCAGAAGACATGCTAAAGAGGCTAAGATGGAGAATGGAGAAAGAGCCACAAAGACTTCAACAATAACCAAGGATACTGTTATATCCTTCGAAGAACAGGATCGAGAAAACATCATAGATCCTCACCATGATGGGTTAGTAATTACTCTATATGTTACTAATCATTATGTGCACAAGGATACTCATTGATGGAGGCAGTTCGGTAAACATCATCCAATTAGAGACACTCAAGAGGATGAATATCCCTGAATCCGAAATAACTACCAAGTCTTTGGTATTGGTTGGATTCAGTGGAGAAGCCAAAGCTACCATCGGTGAAATTAAGTTACCTGTATATATCGAAGGGGTAAACTCTATGCAACGCTCTTGTATTATAAATTCTTTGTCTTGTTATAATATCATATTATGAAGACCATGGATACACGATATGAAAGCGGTTCCCTCAACATATCACCAATGCGTTAAACTACCTACACCATGGGGAGTTGTGAGGATTGACAGCGACCAGTAGGAAGCTAAAGAGTGTTATTCATCTTCGATGAATGCAACAACGAAACCACCATCAACATAGCAATCAAAGAATAACCTTGGGGATAATCAGGAATCCCAGGAAAAAGAAGTAAAGGAAGTACTACTTAATCCCGAGGATCCCGTATCTAAAGTTCTCAGAGGAATTGCCATCCACGAAGATATTGAGGAGAAACTGATTTCTTTCCTGAAATCAAGAATTTCTACCTATGCTTGGAAGCATGAGGATATGACAGGGATATCCTGTGACAATCCGACTTTTTGGATTAACCTAGTTAACTAAGAATAGTGAGATCACAGGTCCAATAAGGCCAAGTGAGGCCCAATGAAAACAAGGAAGGCCCACTGAGGCCCAAGTAGGCCAAAGTAGGCCCAAGGTAGGCCCAATGAGTCCAGGATAGGCCCAGTTGTATTTATGAGGCCCAAAAAGATTAATCAAGCCCGATGATGTTCCAATTGACCCAATTAGTGACAATTTGGTATTTTGGGTTAATTCTGTTAACTAAAAGTTAGCAAAAAGTGCACGAAATCATTCAAACTTAAATCCGATGGACCAAAAATAAATCAAAACAAGTATATAAGCATCAAAATCACATGGATCGGATGAGTAAATTCATCAAAGTAACAATTTTGACTTTGTGAAGTCAAAATTCGTCTCATACAATGATGAAATTTGAAAGTCACATTTAATCACTATAAGTAACCGAATTAATCATTCAATTAACACATAATGATGATGATGAACCGTTATCATCAACTATTGAATGAATTAAACATGGAATTAAAGCAATAATGACTCAAAAGTTAGAAACCGTCATTGGTTACCAACAAAAACATATGATTCGATTTTAACATCACAAATTGAGCATTCACAGCTCTAATTCGGCACCCTCAGGATTTGTTTCACAAAACAATTCGAATTCAGGAGCTTGAATTGAAGGATTTAAAGAAGAGGACGACCGAACTCAACCCCGTAATCGATCTATATCAAATTTAGACCAATTCAGGTAAACATCTACTCATACACCATCTAAACATGCCGACTAAGCAAAAACATTTAACAATTTCGTGTTCTAACAGCAAATTAAGCGAAATTCAATTCTAGGGTTCATCCTAGAAAACGGTTTGGGGGTTTATAACCAAACAAACTTAAAAACCAAATTAAAACACATGTATAGTTTCGCAATAAGGTGTTAAACGAAATCCCTATGATAAATACATCTAACAATATCAAATTCTGTGATTTCAATTCTAGGGTTTATATGTTAACGCGATTTTGGGGGTTTTGACCTAAATGGGTTTGAAAATCAAATCAAGTGATGCTACTAGTTTCAGATAACACCGATGAGGAAGAACCATATGTAAATTGTATCAGTGAATGTCGAATTTCATGGGTTCGAGTTTTAAGTTTCTTAAGACAAAAAGAATTGGGCTTTTTGGGTTAATCGAGCATAGGAATTCAATTAATTAGTACAGAAGGGTTCGAAATTGTTGTTTAAACGAAAACCCCATTGATTTAAAGCTTAACATTTTTGAATTTAACAAAATTGATCAAATCAAATGGTTTCTTTTGATGTTCATGATCGGAACTAAGTGTAGTCAAATTATCATGCTTCGAGTTGATTATTTATTAAATTAGAAGCATGGTTGAACTCGTTTATATCCATAGAAGCAAAGCCCTATAGTTTTGAGCTAAATGGAATTCGAATTGGAGATTATTTTGATGATAGTCCATTCGGTTAGTGAAGAAAAGGGGAACCAGACTAGTTCTTGTTAAAACTAATTAAAACCAAAGTTTATAACAAATGATGAAACAGAGTAACTGGTTGGTCTTGTGTATTCATTTCCGGAGGTCAGGGGTTCGAACCCTGCCCCGGTTGGTTTTGATATTTAAAATCCATTTTTGTTTTTTTATTATAACTCGTTCATTTTAAATCCGATTTAACCCATTCAAAATGCGTTGGAACCGAAATGAAGTTGCGAACATCATGAAACAATAAAATCTATATTTTTGACCAAAAACACAATCGCGTATTTTACGCGTGTTTAAATTTAATTGTATACGTTTAGACGACTTAAACGAATGAACTTAAAACCGTGCATACTTTTGTATGTACGTTTCGAACGTTCAAATATACGTGTGTTGACACGTATAAGACTACAAACACGATTCGACATTACGAATAACACGACGTTATTGTAATGACACAGATTTTTCGTAGAAGGTTGTCTACGCGAATTTACAAGCACGTGATCATTCTGTTTGCTATCAAAGGTGCGTACACGGCCCCTTTCTTATTTTAACTGTTTTGGGGGAGAAAACATGTGCAACAAACGCTTTTAGATACATATCACTTGCATGAGTTAGCTGTTTACATTAAGTGTAAATATAGCATTACAAAGCCTTCCATTTCGAACCGTTTAATTTGCCGTAGCGCAAAGCGTGGTGGTTGAAGATAGATCTATTGGGTTTGACAAACCTCACTTGGTAGATGGGATCTACGCAGGTGTTTGACTGACCAAACACACACATTACTATTGTTCGTGCTAGACAATAGTGTTAAGGCAAAAACATGCTATAGCATGGCAACGTCAGCTTCGGTGTCGACCACTTATGTAAATAGTACAAATGACTAGCTATCATGACTATGCATGTGTGATTATGTTATCTGTAAACTTTATATTCAAACTGTGGTTTCAACATTTATGAATGCTTAAACCTGTGTATGCACCAACCTTTGTGTTGACTTGATTTACATGTTTTCTCAGGACACTAAGACACAAGCAAGGACAAGCAGGGACTAGGATGTTGAGTCTCATGCATACATTTCAGTTCAATTGTTTTAGCTTTGATCAATTAAGACATTGAATGTTAATGGATTTGTACTTTACATTTTCAAACCGTTACGTTCTGTTATTGGCTTTTAAAACGTTTCCGCAAACTTTGAAAACTTTGATGTTACAGTTTTAGACCAACATATGTTTGAAATTCATATAGAGGTCTTCGTTATGTCTAATGATCTGAGATCCTGGTTTGTCACGTTCCCAAACGGTATGATTCCGTTAGTTGAAAATTGGGGGTGTGACAGATTGGTATCAGAGACATTGGTTATAGTGAACTAGGGTTGCATTTGTAGACTTAGACTATAACTGTTAGACATTAGACACTTGCTTACACGATAGTTGGTATGCACTTACATATGGCATTATGTAACAGACATGGCATCATCATCTACACCTGCTCACACTGAGGAACAAGTTGTAGCATTGTCAGACATCATGACAAGGAGGATCGAACCAGTGGATGATACAAACCACTATGGGGAGGAAACACATATTCGGCAAAGGGGGAACAACCAATATTGGCAATGGTTTCCTGATCTCATACGCAGCTGGGTGTGGGAAGAACGAGTGCCACCACCAACTGCCAACACTGCTAATAGCCTCTGGACGTTACCTGCTCTAGGATATCCACTAGAACAGGCATTTGCTGCTTTTGTTGCACGCATGGAGCGTGAAATCCGCAACATGCGGGAAGTAGCAGGGATGATCACAGGATTGCTTGAGAATAACAACTGGCTGACACAAATGTGGGATAACCTCACTGAGGAGTTGGTTAGGACTAATGAAGAACAGGAAAATTTGGTGGAAACGATCTGGATGATGCGAGGGACGATCCTCGAACTCACTGCACGACTAGAAACTAATGAGTTACGTGTAGTTGTAGCCGAGGCAAGGGCTGAAGAAGCCAATGCACGGGCTGGTGCAGCGACGATTGAAGCCAATATAGTGAGAGATTTGGCTGGGGAGGCCATGACCCTCATCACTGGGCATATGCGTTACCAGCATGGTGCAGTGACTGGTCCAGCAGAACTGGAAGATTCATCATCAACTGTTGGTTCACCAAACGATGGAATCTAGTCATTTCATTTACTTTTAATTAACAAACTTATATGAGTGGGTTGTACTCATAAAAGTAGATTTCGAATTTAGTTGTTTTGCATCTCTTTGACAAACAATTGTAAGCACCAGTTATCATAAATGATCAAGAATTGTTACCTTAATGGCTATGGTAGTGTGCTACATTTACTTTGTGCATGAGTGATGATTATGCGATGGGTGTAGTCTCATTATGTATATTTGCAAATAGGAAGATCATGATTGGAGGAAACAATAACATGACTGCAACGGAAGTTGAGGCACTTATTAACACTCGAATTACCGAGACAATCGCAAACTATACGCAAACACTCCAAACAGGACCACATGATCCAATGGGGGGACTGATAAAACCACAAATATGCACATTCAAGACATTCTTGAACTGTAAACCATGTAATTTTAAAGGATCGGAAGGAGCCATTGGACTTATTCGATGGATTGAACAGTCAGAATCGGTGTTTGAGATGTGCAATTGTCCGGAAGAAAACAAGGTCAGATACGCTATTGGTACTTTGGAGGGTTCAGCCTTGACATGGTGGAACTCTATCGTACAGACACTCGGTTTGAATACAACCAATGCCCTTACTTGGAACGGATTCAAAATCCTGTTGCAGGAGGAGTATTGTCACCGTAATGAAATGCAAAAACTTGAGGATGAATACATACAACTCAAGATGAAAGGTTCTAATATTGAGGAATACACTACTCGATTTCAGCAATTAGCAAGACTCTTACCGCACAGGACAACCCCACCTAGCAAGTGGATCAAGAGATACATTGGAGGGCTGGTATCTCAGGTTCGAAAATTGATCATATCGGTAAATCCTACTACCATACAGCAAACTTTTTGACTTGCACACCAACTGACTGATCAAACGATGCAACGGGGAACATTACCCAAACGAACAGTAACAGCTAAGGCAGGACACCACAAAAGAAAATGGGATAGCATTGATTCCAAGAATCTTACTCAGCGGTCATTTCAGGAGAATCGCAAGCAGGAATCCAACAAGACTCATCACAATCCAAACAATAACCAACAGTCATCAGGAGGGTATAATGGTAAATACCCAAAGTGCAACAAATGTGGATTCCATCACTTTGGGAATCAATGTGACAAATACCGGTGTCAGCGATGCAGAAAGATAGGTCACGTAGCAAAAGACTGTCAAGGGGAACTGCAGGCAAGCTCACTCAACCGAAGCAACACACAGAAAGGATGTTTTGAGTGTGGCTTATCAGGACATTTCAAGAAGAAGTGTCCACAGCTCAAGAAAAGAAGGGCTAATGACATAACTACAAAAGGAAACAGCAACAACAACACAAATGTTGCTAGAACAGGGCTTTTGTGATTGGAGGACGTCAGGCACGGGAAGATCCCAACGTCGTTACGGGTACGTCTCTCTTGAATTATCACTCTGCCTCTATGCTATTTGACACCGGTGCAGATCGGGGTTTTGTATCTAGCAAATCTTGTGAATTGCTAAGTATTAGTCCTACTGCTTTAGAAAACCCATACACTATAGAACTAGCTGATGATAAGCTAGTTGTTGTAAACCATATTACTGAAGGGTGTGTTCTTGACTTGATGGGTCAAACACATGACATTGACCTTATGACTACCTCTTTAGGCAGTTTTGATGTAGTCATTGACATGGACTGGTTGTCCAAAGACCAGGCAAAAATAGTATGCCATCAAAAGATAGTTCGTATACCTCTTTCGCATGGAGAGACACTGTATGTACAAGGTGAGAAGAGCAGTACGCCACTGCGTCTCATATCTTGTATGAAGGCACACAAATGTCTGCGTAAAGGTCATACAGCAGTTATAGCACTTATAACTGAAAAGCCGGTAGCCGAGAAGAAGATTGAAGATATACCAGTAATTTGTGAATTTCCGGAGGTATTTCCAGAAGACTTGCCGGGATTACCGCCTATCAGACAGGTGAAATTCCGAATCGACCTTACACCAGATGCAGCACCGATAGCTAGGGCGCCTTATCGACTTGCACCGTCAGAGATGCAAGAGTTATCTACACAAATGCAAGAGTTGTTGGATAAGGGTTTCATACGAGCTAGTTTTCACCGTGGGGAGCTCCAGTCTTAATTGTCAAGAAAAAGGACGGGACTTTCCGTATGTGTATCGATTACCGGGAACTTAACAAGGTTACTATCAAAAACGGTATCTGTTACCCATAATTGACGATCTGTTCGATCAGTTGCAAGGTTCGAGTTACTACTCGAAGATTGATCTCAGATCGAGTTATCATCAACTAAGAGTCCAGGAGGAGGATATTCCAAAGACAACATTTAGGACGCGCTATGGCCATTACGAATTCTTGGTCATGCCATTTGGGTTGACAAACGCTCCAACTGTATTCATGGATCTCATGAATCGTGTTTGTAAACCTTATCTCGATAAGTTTGTCATTGTTTTCATCGATGACATTCTCATCTATTCTCAGACTGAGGGGGAGCACACTGAACATCTTCGGTTGCATTTGGAATTAATGAAACAAGAACAATTGTACGCTAAGTTCTCAAAATGTGACTTTTGGATGCGAAAAGTTCAATTTCTGGGTCATATAGTCAATAAAAAGGGTATATATGCTGATCCGGCAAAGATTGAAGCGATTAAGAACTGGGAAGCACAACAGACCCCTACTGAGGTACGACAATTCCATGGTTTGGCGGGTTAGTATCGACGATTCATTGAGGGATTCTCAAAGATCGCTCAACCATTCACAGCTCTTACGCACAAGGGAACGAAGTATAACTGGACGGATAAACAGGAAGTTGCATTCCAGTTATTGAAACAAAAACTCTGCAGTGCACCGATTTTGTCCTTACCGGAAGGGACGGAAGACTTTGTGGTGTATTGTGATGCATCTGCACAGGGTTTGGATGTGTGTTGATGCAACGTGATAAAGTGATTGCTTATGCTTCAAGGCAACTACGACCACACGAGAAGAATTACACTACTCATGACTTGGAGTTAGGAGCAGTGGTATGTGCTCTGAGAATTTGGAGGTATTACCTACATGGAACCAAGTGTACTAATTACACTGATCACAAGAGTTGCAACATAACTTTGATCAGAAAGAACTCAATATGAGACAGCAACGATGGGAAGAGTTGTTGAATGATTACGAATGCGCGATTAAGTATCACCCGGGAAAAGCTAATGTGGTAGCTGATGCTTTAAGCAGAAAGGACACATCAACTAGACGGGTTCGCGCACTTGGGATGACGATACATACTGATGGAATTCGTTATTTCATCAGTCGGCTTTGGATACCATTGTATGGTGGATTAAGGGAACTCGGGATGGATGCAGCACACAAGTTTAGATATCCAGTTCATACGGGACCAGACAAGATGTATCATGACTTGAAGGCACTATATCGGTGGCCTCACATGAAAGCCGACATTGCCAGGTATTGTTTGACTTGTTCGAAAGTCAAAGTTAAATATCAGAAACCATCTGATTTGCTGCAACAGCCAGAAATACCGATGTGGAAATGAGAACAGATTTCGATGGACTTCATTACTAAGTTACCCCGTACACCGAGTTGTTGTGATACGATATGGGTAATTATCGATCGATTAACGAAATCTGCACATTTCTTGGCAATCAAGGAAACTGACAAGATGGAGAAACTGACTCGTATTTACATCAAGGAAGTGGTAGCACGGCATGGCGTGCCAATTTCCACCATATCAGATCGGGATGCCTGATTCACTTCAAACTGTTGGAAATTACTCCATAAGTCCTTGGGAACTCGTTTAGGCATGAATACAACATATCACCCATAAACAGACGGTCAGAGTGAACGTACGATTCAGACACTCGAGGATATGTTGTGGGCATGTGTAATTGACTTTAATGATAGCTGGGAAAACCAGTTACCGTTGGTGGAATTCTATTACAAATCCAGAACCGTATGGCAGCGGCTCGGGATTGACAAAAGAGTTACGCTGACAAACACCACAAACCGTTGGAATTTCAAGTAGGAGACATGATTCTTCTAAAAGTGGCACCTTGGAAAGGTGTGACACAATTCGGTAAGCACGGGAAGCTTAGGCTACGATACGTAGGACCTTTTGAGATCCTAAAAAGGATTGGTCCGGTGCGTACCAACTCAAGTTACTGGATGAACTCAGTGGAGTTCATGATGTCTTTCACGTATCTAACTTAAAGATATGTCTTCCTGATGAGACATTGATTGTATCTCTGGACGAAATACAAGTAGACGAACAGTTACGATTCATCAGTTGAAATCATGAACCGAGAGGTCAAACAACTCAAACAAAGCAAGATTTCGATAGTCAAAGTTCGGGGGAATTCAAGACGTGGTCCTGAATTCACATGGGAAAGGGGAGACCAAATGATGAAAAAGTATCCCCACTTATTCAAAATAACAACAAACATTATGAAGACACGTTAAATTTCTAGACGAAATTTCCTTCAACAAGGGGATGACGTGATATTTCACACTCTAACATTTTCAGATTTCAAACTGTAAGCACAAACACATTATACTACTGAAATTAGTAGAATAATTGTGCTGAACACAAGCGAAGCCTTGCAGAAGGCAAACACAAACATTTCATAGTAGTACATATAGAAGGAACCAGAATAATTGTGTAAGGTAAATTGACGAATACAGGGGCCCATGTACTCGTGAATTTACAGGTACACATGAATTTTGGAAGTTTCTATTTTGTCGACTACATTCAAACATTTGCTATGTGTGAGATTACATAGTACAGTATATAAACACTTTATTCAATTGGTTTTGTTACAAACATTTGTGCTACATTACATTTTATACATTTTATGTGCTACATTTCATATGTTACATGTTATGGTAGTACATGCATGATTAGTTACATACATTTTACTATGTGCGGGGTTACATAGTACAAACAGTTACAGACACTCACTATGTGTGAGGTTACACAACACAGTATGATCAAACACAAACAGTCACAGTTAGGTGAACTAACTAGGGTACACGAAAACAGTCACATTGAACGATCACAAGTAGTTGTGATGTTGCAAGCATTAGATTTTGTGTGTGAGTACACACAAGCACACAGAATGATCAAATCACACTAACACGTATGATTTAAACTCGTAAGTAGTTTCCTAACTACTCCTAACATTTGCTAATTTTCGGGACGAAAATTCCTTCAACAAGGGAATGATGTGACAATCCGACTTTTTGGATTAACCTAGTTAACTAAGAATAGTGAGATCACAGGTCCAATAAGGCCAAGTGAGGCCCAATGAAAACAAGGAAGGCCCACTGAGGCCCAAGTAGGCCAAAGTAGGCCAAAGTAGGCCCAAGGTAGGCCCAATGAGTCCAGGATAGGCCCAGTTGTATTTATGAGGCCCAAAAAGATTAATCAAGCCCGATGATGTTCCAATTGACCCAATTAGTGACAATTTGGTATTTTGGGTTAATTCCGTTAACTAAAAGTTAGCAAAAAGTGCACGAAATCATTCAAACTTAAATCCGATGGACCAAAAATAAATCAAAACAAGTATATAAGCATCAAAATCACATGGATCGGATGAGTAAATTCATCAAAGTAACAATTTTGACTTTGTGAAGTCAAAATTCGTCTCATACAATGATGAAATTTGAAAGTCACATTTAATCACTATAAGTAACCGAATTAATCATTCAATTAACACATAATGATGATGATGAACCGTTATCATCAACTATTGAATGAATTAAACATGGAATTAAAGCAATAATGACTCAAAAGTTAGAAACCGTCATTGGTTACCAACAAAAACATATGATTCGATTTTAACATCACAAATTGAGCATTCACAGCTCTAATTCGGCACCCTCAGGATTTGTTTCACAAAACAATTCGAATTCAGGAGCTTGAATTGAAGGATTTAAAGAAGAGGACGACCGAACTCAACCCCGTAATCGATCTATATCAAATTTAGACCAATTCAGGTAAACATCTACTCATACACCATCTAAACATGCCGACTAAGCAAAAACATTTAACAATTTCGTGTTCTAACAGCAAATTAAGCGAAATTCAATTCTAGGGTTCATCCTAGAAAACGGTTTGGGGGTTTATAACCAAACAAACTTAAAAACCAAATTAAAACACATGTATAGTTTCGCAATAAGGTGTTAAAAGAAATCCCTATGATAAATACATCTAACAATATCAAATTCTGTGATTTCAATTCTAGGGTTTATATGTTAACGCGATTTTGGGGGTTTCGACCTAAATGGGTTTGAAAATCAAATCAAGTGATGCTACTAGTTTCAGATAACACCGATGAGGAAGAACCATATGTAAATTGTATCAGTGAATGTCGAATTTCATGGGTTCGAGTTTTAAGTTTCTTAAGACAAAAAGAATTGGGCTTTTTGGGTTAATCGAGCATAGGAATTCAATTAATTAGTACAGAAGGGTTCGAAATTGTTGTTTAAACGAAAACCCCATTGATTTAAAGCTTAACATTTTTGAATTTAACAAAATTGATCAAATCAAATGGTTTCTTTTGATGTTCATGATCGGAACTAAGTGTAGTCAAATTATCATGCTTCGAGTTGATTATTTATTAAATTAGAAGCATGGTTGAACTCGTTTATATCCATAGAAGCAAAGCCCTATAGTTTTGAGCTAAATGGAATTCGAATTGGAGATTATTTTGATGATAGTCCATTCGGTTAGTGAAGAAAAGGGGAACCAGACTAGTTCTTGTTAAAACTAATTAAAACCAAAGTTTATAACAAATGATGAAACAGAGTAACTGGTTGGTCTTGTGTATTCATTTCCGGAGGTCAGGGGTTCGAACCCTGCCCCGATTGGTTTTGATATTTAAAATCCATTTTTGTTTTTTTATTATAACTCGTTCATTTTAAATCCGATTTAACCCATTCAAAATGCGTTGGAACCGAAATGAAGTTGCGAACATCATGAAACAATAAAATCTATATTTTTGACCAAAAACACAATCGCGTATTTTACGCGTGTTTAAATTTAATTGTATACGTTTAGACGACTTAAACGAATGAACTTAAAACCGTGCATACTTTTGTATGTACGTTTCGAACGTTCAAATATACGTGTGTTGACACGTATAAGACTACAAACACGATTCGACATTACGAATAACACGACGTTATTGTAATGACACAGATTTTTCGTAGAAGGTTGTCTACGCGAATTTACAAGCACGTGATCATTCTGTTTGCTATCAAAGGTGCGTACACGGCCCCTTTCTTATTTTAACTGTTTTGGGGGAGAAAACATGTGCAACAAACGCTTTTAGATACATATCACTTGCATGAGTTAGCTGTTTACATTAAGTGTAAATATAGCATTACAAAGCCTTCCATTTCGAACCGTTTAATTTGCCGTAGCGCAAAGCGTGGTGGTTGAAGATAGATCTATTGGGTTTGACAAACCTCACTTGGTAGATGGGATCTACGCAGGTGTTTGACTGACCAAACACACACATTACTATTGTTCGTGCTAGACAATATTGTTAAGGCAAAAACATGCTATAGCATGGCAACGTCAGCTTCGGTGTCGACCACTTATGTAAATAGTACAAATGACTAGCTATCATGACTATGCATGTGTGATTATGTTATCTGTAAACTTTATATTCAAACTGTGGTTTCAACATTTATGAATGCTTAAACCTGTGTATGCACCAACCTTTGTGTTGACTTGATTTACATGTTTTCTCAGGACACTAAGACACAAGCAAGGACAAGCAGGGACTAGGATGTTGAGTCTCATGCATACATTTCAGTTCAATTGTTTTAGCTTTGATCAATTAAGACATTGAATGTTAATGGATTTGTACTTTACATTTTCAAACCGTTACGTTCTGTTATTGGCTTTTAAAACGTTTCCGCAAACTTTGAAAACTTTGATGTTACAGTTTTAGACCAACATATGTTTTGAAATGCATATAGAGGTCTTCGTTATGTCTAATGATCTGAGATCCTGGTTTGTCACGTTCCCAAACGGTATGATTCCGTTAGTTGAAAATTGGGGGTGTGACATATCCTCAGATGTCATCACACATAAGTTAGGGATAGATAAAAGCTTCAAACCTATCCACCAAAAAAGAAGAAAATTCGCTCCTGAGAGGAATGCAATCATCCAAGAAGAGGTGGAGAAACTTCTCAAAGCCAAGATGATTAGGGAAGTAAAATTCCCGAGATGGCTGGCTAATGTAGTTGTGGTCAAAAAAAGAATGGAAAGTGGCGAGTTTGTGTAGATTACACAGATCTAAACAAAGCTTGTCTTAAAGTCCCCTTTCCATTACCACACATAGATTCAATGGTAGATGCTACAGCAGGCCATGAAATGTTAACCTTCACGGATACATCGGCAAGATTCCAGCAAATCCAGATGGAGCCTTCGGACCAAGAAGATACTGCTTTCATGACGCCAACAGGGATATATTGCTATACAACAATGCCTTTGGCTTAGAGAATGCAGGAGCTACTTATCAGAGGCTTATTAATATGATGTTTAAGGATAAGCTGGGGGACACAATGGAAGTATACATCGATGATATGGTAGTCAAATCTAAGATTACCAAAAATCATCTTCGAGATCTCGAAGAATCGTTCGATATCCTGGATCGATACAATATGAAACTTAACCCTTCTAAGTGTCATTTAGGAGTAAGATCAGGAAAATTCTTGGGATATATGGTCACTAAAAGAGGAATAGATGCCAGTCCAGAACAAATCAAAGCTATCCTGAACCTCAAATCCCCAACAAACGTAAAAGAAGTACAAAGGTTAACAGGAAGGATAGCTGCGCTGAATAGGTTCATCTCAAGATCTTCTGAAAAATTCAAAGGATTCTACGATATGCTCAAGAAGAATAAGAAGTTTCAATGGGATGAAGAGCATGAGAAAGCACTGCAGAATTTGAAAGAGTACTTATCCTCAGCGCCATTACTTATGAAACCAGAAGATGGTGAACCACTATCACTATACTTAGCAGTATCCCGAACTACTATAAGTGCAGTGATAGTTAAAGACTATCAAGGATGACAACATCCAGTATATTATCTAAGTAATAGCCTATTAGATGCCGAAACTAGGTATTCTCACCTAGAAAAATTAATCTTAGCTTTGATTACGGCATCAACAAAACTTAGGCACTACTTTGAGACACATAGAATACACATTAAAACAAATTACCCAATTAAGTCAGTGTTAAGAAAACCTGAGCTATCAGGAAGAATGGCCAAGTGGTCAGTAAAACTTAGCACTTACGATTTAATCTATGAACCAAGAACAACAATTAAGTCTCAAACATTAGCAGACTTTGTGGCAGATTTTAGTAGTGATATTCAAGCAGGATTAGATTCAGAAGTTAAACTCCTGGATGAGGATACCGGCGGACTCTACACACGGATGGAGCCTCGAATGTAAAAGGAACAGGTTTAGGGATAATACTAAAATCGCCACAGGGGGACATAATACCCCAATCGATCAGTTGTGAGTTCCAAGCAACTAATAATGAAGCTGAATATGAAGCTTTGATAGCGGGACTCCAATTAGCTAAGGATATGAACATAAGAAATCTCCATGTATTTGTTGACTCCTTACTAATAGCAAACCAATTTAATGGTTCCTACATGGTTAAAGGAGATAAGTTAGCAAAATACTTAGAGATAGTTAAAGAAATAGTAGAACATTTCTACACTTTTGATATCACACAGGTTCCTAGAGAAGAGAATGATGAAGCAGATGCATTAGCAAACCTCGCATCGTCTCTAAAAATTTGTGATGATATCAATATCCCTATCCTACATATCCTAAATCCAGCGATAGATATAAAAAGCTCAAATCAAATCGTTAAATCAAAAACAATAGACACACATGAGATATCCTGGACCACACCTATTAATAATTATCTCCGAACAGGAAAAATACCCGATGAAGAAACAAACCATAGAGCCTTTAAGATCAGGATATCTAGATATATAATCATTCAGGATATCCTGTATAGAAAATCGGTAGCTGGTCCATACTTAAAATGTTTAGAAAAACCAGAGACATTAGAAGTAATGAAGGATATCCACGAAGGAGATTGTGTAAATCACACAGGGGGCAGAGCATTGCTTTCGAAAATCCTTAGAACAGGATATTTCTGGCCTACTATGAGGAAAGATGCAATGTCCTATTCCCAAAAATGTGATGCGTGTCAAAGACACTGCAATGTCCAACCAGCTGAACCTTTATATCCAATAGTCTCATCATGGCCATTCATGAAATGAGGAATGGATATAGTAGGAAAACTACCAAAAGCACCAGGAGGAAAAGTATTCAAGCTTGCCATGACCGATTACTTTTCAAAATGGATTGAAGCTGAAGCCTTTGTACAGGTTAGAGAAAAGGAAGTAATATCCTTCATAAAAAGAAATATCCTGACCAGATTCGGAAGACCTGTTGAGATTACTTGAGACAATGGATCTCAATTCATTGGCAAAAGAACTACCAACTTTTGTGAAGCATGGGGGATAAAAATGATTACTTCCACACCAGTACATCCTCAGGCTAATGGCCAAGCAGAATCAAGCAATAAGATAATCATAAACAATCTCAGAAAGAAGTTGGGATCTAAGAAAGGAAAATGGGCCGAAGAACTTCCATTTGTTTTATGGGCAGATAGAACAACCACGAAAAATGTGACTGGTCAAACCCCATTTTCATTAGTATTTGGCTCAGAAGCTGTACTCCCAACTGAGATGATTATCCCTACTGCAAGAACGAGTTTACAGACTATAGAAGCTAATAACGAAATATTATCTCAGGATATAGATACTATTGACGAATCCAGGGATATTGCAAAAATTAGGATGGCCGCCTATCAACAAAAGATAGCCAAGTCCTATAATAAGAATATAAGGATTAGAAGATTCCAAATTGGAGATTTGGTCTTAAGGAAAGCGTTCCAGAATACCACTAATCCAACAGATGGAAAACTTGCCCCAAAATGGGAAGGACCTTATAAAATCGACTCGATCCGAAGCTGGAAAGGGAGCGTATAGATTAGTTACTATGAACGGTGAACCTATCCCAAGGGCATGGAATGCCGTTCATCTTAAGATTTATTTTATTTGACATATTATCTTTACCCATATGATTATCTTATATACTCATATTCTTTAATGATCCTTACATTTATATCCTGATACTAACTCAAGCATTGGAGAGGCTTAGGGATCCCTAATGTCTACCTTTGCAAAAATATTTTATGTTTTTGCAGGAATATCTGGAGAAGATACGAGACTATATGTCTCAGCCCAAGTTTTGACCTGAACTCAAAACTTGATGAAGACCCCGCGCTGACTTTGTGTCTAGCTGCAAAGTTTTGACCTGAAATCAAAACTCAATAGACCTTTGTCTCTCATGAAGACTTAGGGTTCATACCCTCGCTACTAGCGCACGTATATCCTGCTATAATCCAAGATAATGGGACCAGTACACGCATGAGTGGCTGACAATTTCATTATCGAGGGGTCATAACTATGGATCCACCGTAATATCCCGGTATAGTTGGAGATTTTGGGACCAGTACACGCATGAGTGGCTGAAAATTTATTTTCAAAAACTATAACCAGGGATCCACCGAATTCCGGCCTAGTCGCCAGTATCCCGGCCTTAGTCGCCAGCATTCCGCCCTTAGTCGCCAGTATCTTTCGGCCTTGTCGCCAGTATTTTTGGCCTTAGTCGCCAGTATAATCGGCCTTGTCGCCAGTATTTTCGGCCTTGTTGCCAGTCTAACCGGCCTTAGTCGCCAGTATATTGGGATTATCCCAATCCTTTTTGTTTTTGAACATGTGCAGGAACAAACTCTCAAGGATACTTAGGAATATAACCTCTACTTTGAACATGCCTAAGGATATCGAAGAGATGGACTCAAGTCTCAAGACTATTTCAGGATATCACACAAGTATATTCATAATACGCCTATGGGTATCAAGGTATGTAATTTCCTACATTATCCTGACAGGGATAAGAAGAGATTTGGAAATAAATCTACTCATTCAAGGAGGTGGTATTTATTTCTTGACTTATTAAACATCTTTATCTTTAAACATACTATTACCTTTTGAAAATGTCTGATCCTGAAATAGAGCCTTGAATATATGTTTTTAAAATTGAATTCAACTTTATGAAAATTACAATAGTATCCTCAATATTCTCACAATTAATATCCTGATCAAAGTATGCCTTTAAATATCCTGAATATACATAAATTTCTCATAAAACTTATAAACTACAGTGGGAATAATTTAATCAAGCAAAATTTTAATGTATATTCTGCAAGACATAACTAAACATAGTATCATAAAGCATTCATTAATATTATGAGCTAACAAAATAAAATCAGTATATCGGGCTTCGCCATGAAAACACATGGTCCCTCCACCCAATATACTGAAAATGTCAAAAGAAACTAAGAAATTTTAGGCTTCGCCATGTAAACACATGATCCCTCCACCTAAAATTCCATAAATTGTCTGCCCATCTAGGGACTTAACATCAAGGTATTGTTTAAAAAACTATATAACAGAACCACAAACATAATGGGCTCAGACCTTATCAACTCTATCCTCATCGCCCATCACCGCACCACCTTTGCCTCCACCAGCTCCAATATCCTCACCTTCTGCTACCTTACTGGTCTCCACCATGCTTGTCGTCTTAGCCGTTGCATCAGAAGTATCTGCCATATCCCCAGTCAGCTTAGCCAAAACCTTAACCCACTTGGCAAGGTCCTTGTCCCACAAGTCCGAGCCCTCCTGTTTTGACCTTTCTGCCATTTGGATTTTTGCTTTGAGGATGGCAGCAGCAGCAGACTTCTTAGTCCCCTCGATGATTTCTTTCACCTTCAGCTTATGGGCGGCATCATTATCCTTGGCCAATTTTTTGAACTTCTGAGCTTCCTTCTCGTAGTGTCCAGCCTTAGCAATAGCAATCTTCTTTTGATGCTCAAGATCTTCAATTTGCTTGTCGTAGGCTTCCTTGTCACCAGAAATCTTCAGAATAGCCTATATAATAAGGATATTATGAAGATATGGTCACACCAGAATAAATAGACTGAAAGGATAAAAAAATTTACCTTTTGGAGAAGGTCAACAGCAGGGAGATCAGGAATGTCATCCACATTGACAACATCAGCACCCTTACGCTTCTTAGAAGTCTTGGTTGAGCGAGTATGCATGATCCTCGCCTTGGGGGCAACAGGGCTAGTTGTCTCTTTTTTGATAGTCAAGAAGTCAGTGAGGTCCTCAAGATCAAAAGCTGATTCTAAAACAAATAAAACAAAAATATAAAAACATTGAAGACTAATCAAAACCTAAAAAACTAACTTCGGGATACCTAGTGTCATTTGGGCTTGAGACTGTTGCGAAGAAGCACTATGAGATGGAGAAGAAACAGGGATATCTTCTTTGGAGGATGCCACAAATTTCCGTTCTCTCTCTTCAATCGTCAGCAAAGACCGAATTCTTTGTTCACTATCCTGATTCTCAGTAATAAGTGATTCAAACTTTGGTGCTAAAACAAAATAACAAACATAAATCAGTTAACAAAAACTCGAAAAACAATAATAAAAAATAAAATATCCAACCCTTTAACAACCAACTAATTGGAAGAGAAATTCCCCCAGGGATATAACTCATTTTAACAAAGAAAAACTTGTTTTTCCACTCATTCTCATTCATGGTAACCCCATGGACCAAAACAGGGGCACCAGTTCGCCTTTGAAGCAAAAAACGAGAATACCCGTGGGTACGAAGTTGATAAACAGAAGAAATTTCAGGAACACCAATCATAAGACCATACTTATGGTTCAGCTTGTGAAGAGTAACAAGCAACCGCTAACCCATTGGCATAAGTTGAGGATAACAGAGACGGGTGATCCGAAAAAATTCAGAAATTAGAGTAGGGAAAGGAAAAGATAGACATAATGAAAATGGGTACTCAGGGAAACAAACCTATTTGGTAGAACTGTGATCAGCTTTCAAAGCAGGATCATACCGACAAAAAACGGTTTCCTCGGGAAAAGCTCGGGAAAGTTGCATGACCTCAATATGATCATCATCGAAGGTACATGCATTTTGATCAGTGTAAGGAAGGATGTTTTGATCAAAGAAATCACTAGCCTCGGATGAAGAAGTAGAATGCGACATTTTTACTTAATTAAAAATCAAGAAAAACAGAGGATTCGGAGTAAAGAACTTACCGGAGAAGACGATCGAAGAAGATAAGTGATTGAAAAGGAAAAACGTGTGATCATTATATGTTGTATTCTGACACAGGATCAGTAACCGCTATCCTCATCTAACCGTCCGTTTAAAATCGTGAAACCGTCGATTTAAAATTCAAATTTCAAATTTTAAACTTTAATTTTTTAATTTTACAGCTATAAACAACTAACTGTAAAATTGGGGGCAATTGTTAGGCGCAAAATATTCCCACTCGGGATATTTCAGGATCCGGGATATTTCGGGATCAAGAATATTTTAAGGATATGTATTCTTACTAACAATTATCTCTGTTGCTTAACATCTATTGCGAGATTTCAGGGAATGACAGGTTGTCTCATAGCTGGACCTAATATCACGGAAGCATGCGTCAACCACTTCAATTCGAATGAAGAAATCTAAGAGAGATTTGCGCAATCAACTTGAATAAGTCTTCCACGATTGGAAAGTGCCGGAATAGTAGGAACTACCTTATGAACGTTGCTAAATGTTCAATTGTATTTTCTTAATATAAATACTGAGATGATTGATCGATATAGGACACTGGTTACTTATAGAACATACGCACTACTCACTGAAGTTTGTTTGGGCTATTTAGAATCGATCAACTCGCTCTCTTTATTTGTATTGAATTATTTTTTTGTTAATAAAACTAGACAGAGTGACGATTGTCACCTCCCGAGGTTTTTATGCCGGCAATTCTAAGGGATTAAGGGTTTTTCCTCGTATAAATCTCGTGTGTCTTGCTATTTTTCTGTTGGATATATTCAAATATCCCCAGGGATATTCTGAACATATATTTGGTATATTCAGTATATTTGTTTGTAAAACACAATACCCCACTTTTCTAATTCGGTTTTGATAAAAGTTAAGCTTGTGAATTTTTACCCGAAACAACCTGATCCATGAAATGCCCCATGATTGAGCCATGAACTAAACAACAACCAACCGATGATCCAAACCATGAATCGAGCCACGACACATGACCCGACCCAACCCACGACCCGACCCATGATTCGAACAATGATTAAAACCACGACTCGACCCATAAACTGTATTACATTCCTTCATCTTCTCATGTTTATCAAACAACAAGAAGTAATGAATCATTTCACTACCAGAGGTAACCAAACGGGGCAATGGAATGGTAATAATTTATTTCTTTCCCACGTCCATTCCATTTCCTCGTCCATTCCATTCCCTCGTTCATTCCATTCTTTCATACCGAACAGACCCTTAGTGAATTTGTTATGCCGTTTAACCATTCTCTAGCGATGGAATTAATTGATGAATTATACAACACCCTTATAGAGAATGTTACATTAACGCTAGGCTATCAACAAAGAGGTTTGTAGATTATGATTTCATTGTTGTACAAGAATATACCCTTTATTGTTTTATCTATATTAATGTCTCTTTTATATACAGGGGCTGTCCTGAGAATTTAGGTACGTAAAACAAGCTGGAAAAAAAGACCCTAGCAAATTCAAATGTTAAAGTAGGGTGTTAAAAAAAAAACCGAAACCGTTTAAAACAAAAAACCGAAATGGCAAATTGTATACATAACTTATAAAAAACCGAACTGAATTCTGAATATGGTTTTGTGTTTGGCTCCCAACTGTATCCTAAATCAGTTTACTGTTCGGTTATCGGTTCCAATTTTTTTTTTTTGAATTCGGTTTGTTCAGTTTATTCGGTTAACCAATTAAACCGAATTTATATTTAAATTTATTATTTTATTAATAATATTAAAGGTTGAATTAGGTTTGTTCGGTTTATAACCGGTTCATTTGGTTTTTAATCGGATTATTCGGTTTGTTTGTTTTAACCGAATTGAACCACTTCCCGAAATCGGTTCGGTTTTTGGATAGGTTAAAATAATTGAAAACTGATTAAATCGAACCAAATAAACGATTAACCGAACCGATGAACACCCCTAGTTTAAAGGTCATCAAAGTAACTTTCTATATTTTAAAAAAACAAAATTTTTGGACATCTTAAATCATGTGTTTATAAATGATTCTTTTTAGTTTTCTACAACTTGCCGGTCCTCATTTGAATAAAACTCAATATATACTTATATATCACAAAATTTTTGCAAAAAAAAAAAAAGGCCCGGGACATTTGGTTTAAATTAGAATGTTACATAGCTTTTAGTAAATCTACTATAGCACACGTGAATAAAAACAAAAACAAGAATAATCATGTCTAGAAAATTCTACTTTTAACATGACAATCTATAGTGTGTAAAAATGATAAGTTGTAAGTAAATCTTACACCTATCTCTAAGAAAAGAAAGACTGCTTCTATAAAAAAACCGTAATCATATTGATGAATACCATGGATAATAATCTGTTCATAGATTTGATTACGAGTCAAAGTGGAGGAGGATATTTGATAGCATTCTTGTGAATTTTGTTTAGTGCTGCATTAGTAAGATCAATCCCACAAATATCAGCCAATCTAATAAGGTATAACAACACATCTGATAGTTCTTCCCCTAAATGCTCTTTCTCTGATTCCTCCCAATTTTCCACTTCTCCCTTCCATTGAAATATCTCTGATAACTCACCCACTTCTCCCACCTGCATAACAACCATTATTATCTTTACAATCAAACATGTCATTTTCACTTTTGTAAATCAACCTGATTCCACTTTTGACTCTAGCCAACTTTATACCTTTTTTTTAAACAGTCATTTTGACCAACTAGTTAACCAACCAAAACGCTAGCTTTTGCAGGCATATTCGTAAGAAAACAAGCATAAGGATTTATTGATTAGTCTTCAAACTAACTTTATAAGTCCTATCAAACAACGTAAGTTAATATTTGTTATATAAATCATAGAGATATATTGATGTAATCAAATCGGCTGCATTCATTGATTTTTCCTACAATTTAAAATATATATGCTTTAAGATGAGACTATTTAATTGAGCAAATACAAAGGATTTCTAGATTAATGGTACATTTTGACTTTTTCAATGATAGATTTTTGGTTCAAGTCTCTTTGGGAGCTATTGTTCCTGAATGAATAAGGGGTTTTTCTAATGTCAGGTTTGCTCCTAAATTTGTGAGATATATGTGGTGTGACTGATTTACGATATTCGCTTCGGGGACGTGTTTGTCAAGCGAGTAACCACTAGTCTAGAAGCCTTTTGGGTATTACAGGTTGAGGTTTCGTTGGCAGGTGGTTTGCATGCGTTCTAGACATTGGTGTAAACAGGGCCGGCTCAACCATTATCAAGGCCTAAGGCGAATATGAAATTAGAAACCTATTTTCAAACTTGGGGTCAACTATCAATTAAGGTTGTATGGTTTTCGGTTTTTCCGGTTTTGAATAATTGTAAGAAAATTTGTTAACCAAACCAATTCGTAATAGAAATTTGTCTAAACTAGTTAATCAGTCATATCATTCTGAATAAATTATAAAACGAATATATACAAATACTATTGTGCTCTTTTGGAGTTGGGGCCCTAAAATTTTGAAGGCCCTAGGCGCCCGCCTAAAACTTTCAACGTTAGAGCCGGCCTTGGGTGTAAAGGTATTAGATTGCAGTGCAAGTTAGAGGTGGACAACTTGTTCTAGAACCGGAACCGAGTACCCAAACCAGAATCGAAACGCTCATACATGAACCGACAGATACAGTCGTTTTTGGTTTCTCAGAGATATGATAACCGGAACCAGAATTACCATAATTGGTTCTATCTTTATCCGGCGAAAAATCGGAACCGGAATCGGCCAAAAATAGGAACCGGAATCGGTCAAAAACCAATAAAAACCGGTTAAAACTAGTCGAAAACCCAAATCTAACCGAAACTAGTTCTTAACTTACCGTTTAAAAAAAATTGTTTGCATACCTCTAGTCCAAATCCAAATGGTGGTGAGAGTAAGGTTTTTTAGTTTTTCTTTGACTTTGATATTTTTTAAATAATGTATATTCAAATTAAAGTATTGTATAGGTTAAGAAAGAAATCAATTATTGGATTAAAAAGAAAGTGAATTTCAAAGAATGAGATGTTCTTTAATGTGAGGAACAAAGTTGTGACGGATTGGTTTTGTGACATGGTTACTTATTTTACTTTTGTATTCCTAACTAGTAAAGTGACCCATCGCGTTGCGGTAGACTGGTACAATTATAGGTCATGTCGAATCGACTATGAAGATGCGTGGTGAAACGTTTGAAAAACTATGAAACGTAAAAGTTTAGGAGTAAAACATAAAAGTTTTGATATTAAGTTTATGAATAAACGTCAAATCTAAAAACCCAAGGAGGTTAAAGTGACATTTTACTAAGTTCAAAGTAGTTAGCTAGAAAAGTTTTTGATATTAAGTGTAGACATGATACATACATACATGGCAAAAAATATAAAATACCATGATATTAACCTAGTGTATATATATATATAATTAACCAAACTTAAAGGAAACAAGAAATATAAATTGCAAAAAAAGTGGTAAAATACCATGGCAAGGAGCAAATTTCTTGGCGTATGATACTTTTCCCACTCCCTAGCATCTGCAAATTCTTGTAATTTCTTAGAAAAATCCTTTAAACTTATTTTCTCGTCTTCTCCGTCTCTAAAATCATCTCCAACCCGATGTCCGTGAGGCGTCAATGTGTTGTCGTGGAGAGGCGCGTGGGAAAGGCATGGTTGAAGAAGGTTGCCCATGGGGAGAAACCTCAGGGTAAAATGGGGTTTGTTATAGGGAAAAGAGAGAGATTTAGATCTTCGATGACAGGGGAGAGGGAGGGGTGGCTGATGTGAAGGACGATCAAGGCGTCCGTCACCCATTCGTGACGATAAAGATGGTCTAATGGTATTCATATGAAAATCTGAATTTGTGTCCATGCAAGAATTTTTCTATATTTATAGCATTAGAAAAGGCTTATTATTTTTCTATAAAGTTTTATTTTAATAAATTTATTGGGGAATAATTTCTTTCAAATTATATATAATTTGTAGAAGAAGGAATGTTCTCCATCATAATAAAAAATTTTATGGTCCAAGATTCCTCATTTCATTATCACACTTTTTATTTTCTTATTCAAAATGGGTTATGTTCTCCTTTAGTGGGAGAATAAAGTGTGGACTACATAATATTAAAGTGTTGAAACGTTCATTATATATCTGTTTTCAAAGCCGAATTACACCTATTGATCAGACCAGTTAGACCGAAATCCGATCTGGATGCTAGTTTGATAAATCTAGTTGAACCATTATTCAAGTAATTTGTGAAACGACCGATCAGATCGGTAAGCAAGACGGTTGGAACAGTGCACCACACTGGATAAACCATATTTTAATTTTTTATTTTAAATTACATACATATATTTTGTAATATTTATCACATTATTATGTTTCTAAATCTAGTTTGACTAGTTTAACTGATCTGATGAAGAAAACGACTACTTTAATGTCTAGTCTATTTTTAAAAACTTAAGCATTTAGTGTTTAATTGAGTATATGATTTCACTAGACAAAAGAATGAATATAAATTTATTGTAACTTTAGCAAATTTTTGATCTATGAAAATGAAAGAGTTTTAAGTAGGGATGTATGCGGTGTATTTGGCCGGTTTTGCAAAAATTTCTAAACCAAACCACTAATTGCGGTTTCAAAAAATGACAAATCAAACCGACCAGGTAAGTTTTGTAAACCAAACCGACCGGTATTGATGGTTTCACGGTTCAGTTTTTTTGGTTTCATGTTTTTTTTAAAAACAATGGAGAACATTTAATATAATGATGCAAAAGACCATAATCCATTTCAAATTTAAATTTCAAAAGTCGAAAAGCATAATTTAAAGCTAACCATTATCAAAATAACAAAATCAAGAGTGATGAATAACATTTGATCTTCTAAATCAATAATATTATCTTAATCCCTTTTCATTTTAATAAAACCTGTGAACTATGAATAAAAATAATAGAGACTGAAGGGGCAAGAGAAAAGAAAAGACGCTAGTTTAGGATTTTCAATAATTTTAAAATACAAAATATAAACGGTTGGTGCAGTTTATACGGTTTAGTAAAAATACAAACCGTAAACCACACTTAACCACTCGTTTTTAAAATACTCAAACCATAAACCACACCATCAAATTCTAAAACCGACCAATTGTCTGAAGTCCAGTCTGGTTTAGACAGTTTGTTTGGTTTATGAACACCCCTCGTTTTAAGTTGTAAAATTGATAGTTAGGACTCATTGTTTGGTAAGAATTGTAAAATTTTTAATCCATGAAAACAGTTATTACTTTTCATATCTTGTTGAGCCTTTACTGCCTCTCATCCTCCAAAGCGACCACCTACTCTACTCCTGTCTCATCAACTGCATGCCTTTCATTTTGTCTGCCAATGAAAAAAAATCAATGTGGTCAATATATAATCACTCTATCTTTCTCGTTTCAAACAAGAGAAGACAAGCATGAAAAAACAACCTGAATATGCTATTTTTCACAAGAATTTGATCTTTCTCTGTCAAAACTTTTAGCCACAACAAAAGTTGTCGATGTAGATTTTTTTTGAACGACAATTTGAATCACTGACGGGTCATAAACCCACCCGATCATATCTACACCCAATATGAGGATACCCCACCATAGGTGAGAGAAAACCTCATAGCCTAGCATGAAACCCCAATTTTGTCCATGCCAGGACTTGAATCCGTAACCTTCTAATATTGAAGCCACAAGATACGTTCCCTCAACTACTTGAGCTGAGGATCATTGGTAGTTGTTGACGTATATAGGATGAAGACATGTCCATTTTATAAAATTTTAAGGCTTTTGACTCTTAAATATCTTTAGTAACAACATATTGTCGTTATAAAGATTTGTAGAATGCTGAGAAAATTAAGCGAAATCATGAAAAGTTGTGTTTTTGACAAGTTTCTTGACATAGGTTAATTTTTTTTCTTATACTTTGATTAAATAAACCAATGAAAAAAAAAATTTCCTGGTTAAATGAAACTAGTGAACGGATGACATTTTATGAAACCTATAATATAGTGACGACACATTATCACTAAAAGTTTTTGCAATTATACCATTATCAAGTCCCCTTTCTTCAAGTCTATAATGATGGTGTATTTGAAGGTTTTGAAGAATTTTTAAAGTAAATTTGTGTTTGCATATGTTTCTTAGTATCAATGGCGGATGTAGGCAAAAACATGTGGGTTCACCGAAACCCACCGTTTCTCGAAGCGTTAGTAGGAAAAAAGTTTTTCGAAATGTTTATAAGATAGGGTGAACCCATTAATATTTTAAAGGGGAATCCTTATTGTAATTTTTCTCTAACAGTTGTCAACTTGAATGGATTAAGCAATATTTGTTAAAACTTCTCGACAATCAATGCTTGAATTTAATAGGATCGTGTTAAAATCACTTTTCGAAATCAATATTTTTTCCAAATTTCGTTTAGGTTTTGGGGTGTTTCCCCAAACCTCACAAGGGGCACTGCCGCTTGACCCTTGCTCGCTGGCTGGCCAGAGGAACCGCTACCAGGGGCTCAACCACTTGGACCCCACCAAGAGCGTTGCCTCTAGGTCCCCGCAAGGGGGCGTGACCTCCTTGACTGTCGTTTGGTCTGGAGATCAGAAATCTTAAATGAGTGTTCCCTCCGCACCTGCAAACACTATTATAATGACGATGTTTTTAACTATTGACTTAATATATCGCACTATTGACTTAATATATCGGAACTTCTTTAGGATCCCAGGATATGGGGATATCTCAGGATAATATCCTTATCCCTAGAGCATCACTCCCTACACCATTCACTGGTAACACTTATAATTATTCTCTATTAGACACTACTAACATTGGTTCATCACAGGAAACAGGAATATCTCCTCAAGTGGCCAAGGAAATCCAGAAACTTCAGGATATGATCTCAAGTGTACCAGGAATAGTCAAGCTCATCCCGGAAGTACCTGCAATCACCCAAAGGATATTTAGATTCGCTCCACCAATATGTGATGCTGAAATCTCAAAAAGATTCCAAACTCCCACCATGAAGTTGTATGATGGGACCACGGATCCCGAAGAGCATGTAGCCCAGTATAGGGAAAGGATGGAAACAAATCATATTCCCTCACATCTGAAAGAGGCTTGCTTATGCAAAGGATTCGGCTCAACATTAACAGGAGCGGCCATAAAATGGCTACTCAATATTCCTCCTTATTCAATTACATCATTTGCCCACTTGATTAATTTATTCAATAATCAATTTTCATGTAGTAGAAAATTTGAAAGACTAACCAGTGATCTCTACAGGATAACACAGGGATCCGATGAAACTCTGAGAAGCTATGTCAACAAGTTTGGCAAGAGAATCCTTAGATATCCCTAATCTCAATATCACCACGGCTGTTCAAGCTTTCAAGATGGGATTACAGAAAAACTCACCTTTTTATGACGATTTGGTTATGAATCCTTGCAGGAATATGGACAAGGTCCGGAATCGAGCACTAAGGTTCATAAGATTAGAAGATGATAAAGAAATCCAGAAGAGGATTACTACGACTCCTCCCAATGACCAAGGAAAAAGGAAGTTCGATTCACCCACCAACAAGTCATTCAAACCCAAGACATACTACAAGTCTGACAACCACAAGATCAATTCTGTGGATGAAGATGAGGATGATGAAGACTATTCCAGGATATCTGATTACTGTTTTTCTGTAGATATCCCTGAACTAATGTGTGCCATGCAGGATTTAGGTGAAAAGGCTAGATGGCCTCCTAAGGACAAGAAATTTGCTACGAAAGATAAATCCAAATGGTGTGCATTCCATGAAGATTTTGGACATATGACCGAAGATTGCATTGCCTTGAGGAAAGAAATAAGCTACTTACTTAGCAAAGGCCATCTCAAGGAAATGCTTGGTAAAAAGAAAGAAAGGAGACAAGATCCTCACAGATTTCCAAAAAGAGTTGCATCCCCACCAAAGGATGCCAAGGTAATAAACTTTATCTCTGGTGGATCTGACATATGTGGTACTTCTTATTCTGCAGCCAGAAGACATGCTAAAGAGGCTAAGATGGAGAATGGAGAAAGAGCCACAAAGACTTCAACAATAACCAAGGATACTGTTATATCCTTCGAAGAACAGGATCGAGAAAACATCATAGATCCTCACCATGATGGGTTAGTAATTACTCTATATGTTACTAATCATTATGTGCACAAGGATACTCATTGATGGAGGCAGTTCGGTAAACATCATCCAATTAGAGACACTCAAGAGGATGAATATCCCTGAATCCGAAATAACTACCAAGTCTTTGGTATTGGTTGGATTCAGTGGAGAAGCCAAAGCTACCATCGGTGAAATTAAGTTACCTGTATATATCGAAGGGGTAAACTCTATGCAACGCTCTTGTATTATAAATTCTTTGTCTTGTTATAATATCATATTATGAAGACCATGGATACACGATATGAAAGCGGTTCCCTCAACATATCACCAATGCGTTAAACTACCTACACCATGGGGAGTTGTGAGGATTGACAGCGACCAGTAGGAAGCTAAAGAGTGTTATTCATCTTCGATGAATGCAACAACGAAACCACCATCAACATAGCAATCAAAGAATAACCTTGGGGATAATCAGGAATCCCAGGAAAAAGAAGTAAAGGAAGTACTACTTAATCCCGAGGATCCCGTATCTAAAGTTCTCAGAGGAATTGCCATCCACGAAGATATTGAGGAGAAACTGATTTCTTTCCTAAAATCAAGAATTTCTACCTATGCTTGGAAGCATGAGGATATGACAGGGATATCCTGTGACAATCCGACTTTTTGGATTAACCTAGTTAACTAAGAATAGTGAGATCACAGGTCCAATAAGGCCAAGTGAGGCCCAATGAAAACAAGGAAGGCCCACTGAGGCCCAAGTAGGCCAAAGTAGGCCCAAGGTAGGCCCAATGAGTCCAGGATAGGCCCAGTTGTATTTATGAGGCCCAAAAAGATTAATCAAGCCCGATGATGTTCCAATTGACCCAATTAGTGACAATTTGGTATTTTGGGTTAATTCTGTTAACTAAAAGTTAGCAAAAAGTGCACGAAATCATTCAAACTTAAATCCGATGGACCAAAAATAAATCAAAACAAGTATATAAGCATCAAAATCACATGGATCGGATGAGTAAATTCATCAAAGTAACAATTTTGACTTTGTGAAGTCAAAATTCGTCTCATACAATGATGAAATTTGAAAGTCACATTTAATCACTATAAGTAACCGAATTAATCATTCAATTAACACATAATGATGATGATGAACCGTTATCATCAACTATTGAATGAATTAAACATGGAATTAAAGCAATAATGACTCAAAAGTTAGAAACCGTCATTGGTTACCAACAAAAACATATGATTCGATTTTAACATCACAAATTGAGCATTCACAGCTCTAATTCGGCACCCTCAGGATTTGTTTCACAAAACAATTCGAATTCAGGAGCTTGAATTGAAGGATTTAAAGAAGAGGACGACCGAACTCAACCCCGTAATCGATCTATATCAAATTTAGACCAATTCAGGTAAACATCTACTCATACACCATCTAAACATGCCGACTAAGCAAAAACATTTAACAATTTCGTGTTCTAACAGCAAATTAAGCGAAATTCAATTCTAGGGTTCATCCTAGAAAACGGTTTGGGGGTTTATAACCAAACAAACTTAAAAACCAAATTAAAACACATGTATAGTTTCGCAATAAGGTGTTAAAAGAAATCCCTATGATAAATACATCTAACAATATCAAATTCTGTGATTTCAATTCTAGGGTTTATATGTTAACGCGATTTTGGGGGTTTCGACCTAAATGGGTTTGAAAATCAAATCAAGTGATGCTACTAGTTTCAGATAACACCGATGAGGAAGAACCATATGTAAATTGTATCAGTGAATGTCGAATTTCATGGGTTCGAGTTTTAAGTTTCTTAAGACAAAAAGAATTGGGCTTTTTGGGTTAATCGAGCATAGGAATTCAATTAATTAGTACAGAAGGGTTCGAAATTGTTGTTTAAACGAAAACCCCATTGATTTAAAGCTTAACATTTTTGAATTTAACAAAATTGATCAAATCAAATGGTTTCTTTTGATGTTCATGATCGGAACTAAGTGTAGTCAAATTATCATGCTTCGAGTTGATTATTTATTAAATTAGAAGCATGGTTGAACTCGTTTATATCCATAGAAGCAAAGCCCTATAGTTTTGAGCTAAATGGAATTCGAATTGGAGATTATTTTGATGATAGTCCATTCGGTTAGTGAAGAAAAGGGGAACCAGACTAGTTCTTGTTAAAACTAATTAAAACCAAAGTTTATAACAAATGATGAAACAGAGTAACTGGTTGGTCTTGTGTATTCATTTCCGGAGGTCAGGGGTTCGAACCCTGCCCCGATTGGTTTTGATATTTAAAATCCATTTTTGTTTTTTATTATAACTCGTTCATTTTAAATCCGATTTAACCCATTCAAAATGCGTTGGAACCGAAATGAAGTTGCGAACATCATGAAACAATAAAATCTATATTTTTGACCAAAAACACAATCGCGTATTTTACGCGTGTTTAAATTTAATTGTATACGTTTAGACGACTTAAACGAATGAACTTAAAACCGTGCATACTTTTGTATGTACGTTTCGAACGTTCAAATATACGTGTGTTGACACGTATAAGACTACAAACACGATTCGACATTACGAATAACACGACGTTATTGTAATGACACAGATTTTTCGTAGAAGGTTGTCTACGCGAATTTACAAGCACGTGATCATTCTGTTTGCTATCAAAGGTGCGTACACGGCCCCTTTCTTATTTTAACTGTTTTGGGGGAGAAAACATGTGCAACAAACGCTTTTAGATACATATCACTTGCATGAGTTAGCTGTTTACATTAAGTGTAAATATAGCATTACAAAGCCTTCCATTTCGAACCGTTTAATTTGCCGTAGCGCAAAGCGTGGTGGTTGAAGATAGATCTATTGGGTTTGACAAACCTCACTTGGTAGATGGGATCTACGCAGGTGTTTGACTGACCAAACACACACATTACTATTGTTCGTGCTAGACAATAGTGTTAAGGCAAAAACATGCTATAGCATGGCAACGTCAGCTTCGGTGTCGACCACTTATGTAAATAGTACAAATGACTAGCTATCATGACTATGCATGTGTGATTATGTTATCTGTAAACTTTATATTCAAACTGTGGTTTCAACATTTATGAATGCTTAAACCTGTGTATGCACCAACCTTTGTGTTGACTTGATTTACATGTTTTCTCAGGACACTAAGACACAAGCAAGGACAAGCAGGGACTAGGATGTTGAGTCTCATGCATACATTTCAGTTCAATTGTTTTAGCTTTGATCAATTAAGACATTGAATGTTAATGGATTTGTACTTTACATTTTCAAACCGTTACGTTCTGTTATTGGCTTTTAAAACGTTTCCGCAAACTTTGAAAACTTTGATGTTACAGTTTTAGACCAACATATGTTTTGAAATTCATATAGAGGTCTTCGTTATGTCTAATGATCTGAGATCCTGGTTTGTCACGTTCCCAAACGGTATGATTCCGTTAGTTGAAAATTGGGGGTGTGACAGATTGGTATCAGAGACATTGGTTATAGTGAACTAGGGTTGCATTTGTAGACTTAGACTATAACTGTTAGACATTAGACACTTGCTTACACGATAGTTGGTATGCACTTACATATGGCATTATGTAACAGACATGGCATCATCATCTACACCTGCTCACACTGAGGAACAAGTTGTAGCATTGTCAGACATCATGACAAGGAGGATCGAACCAGTGGATGATACAAACCACTATGGGGAGGAAACACATATTCGGCAAAGGGGGAACAACCAATATTGGCAATGGTTTCCTGATCTCATACGCAGCTGGGTGTGGGAAGAACGAGTGCCACCACCAACTGCCAACACTGCTAATAGCCTCTGGACGTTACCTGCTCTAGGATATCCACTAGAACAGGCATTTGCTGCTTTTGTTGCACGCATGGAGCGTGAAATCCGCAACATGCGGGAAGTAGCAGGGATGATCACAGGATTGCTTGAGAAAACAACTGGCTGACACAAATGTGGGATAACCTCACTGAGGAGTTGGTTAGGACTAATGAAGAACAGGAAAATTTGGTGGAAACGATCTGGATGATGCGAGGGACGATCCTCGAACTCACTGCACGACTAGAAACTAATGAGTTACGTGTAGTTGTAGCCGAGGCAAGGGCTGAAGAAGCCAATGCACGGGCTGGTGCAGCGACGATTGAAGCCAATATAGTGAGAGATTTGGCTGGGGAGGCCATGACCCTCATCACTGGGCATATGCGTTACCAGCATGGTGCAGTGACTGGTCCAGCAGAACTGGAAGATTCATCATCAACTGTTGGTTCACCAAACGATGGAATCTAGTCATTTCATTTACTTTTAATTAACAAACTTATATGAGTGGGTTGTACTCATAAAAGTAGATTTCGAATTTAGTTGTTTTGCATCTCTTTGACAAACAATTGTAAGCACCAGTTATCATAAATGATCAAGAATTGTTACCTTAATGGCTATGGTAGTGTGCTACATTTACTTTGTGCATGAGTGATGATTATGCGATGGGTGTAGTCTCATTATGTATATTTGCAAATAGGAAGATCATGATTGGAGGAAACAATAACATGACTGCAACGGAAGTTGAGGCACTTATTAACACTCGAATTACCGAGACAATCGCAAACTATACGCAAACACTCCAAACAGGACCACATGATCCAATGGGGGGACTGATAAAACCACAAATATGCACATTCAAGACATTCTTGAACTGTAAACCATGTAATTTTAAAGGATCGGAAGGAGCCATTGGACTTATTCGATGGATTGAACAGTCAGAATCGGTGTTTGAGATGTGCAATTGTCCGGAAGAAAACAAGGTCAGATACGCTATTGGTACTTTGGAGGGTTCAGCCTTGACATGGTGGAACTCTATCGTACAGACACTCGGTTTGAATACAACCAATGCCCTTACTTGGAACGGATTCAAAATCCTGTTGCAGGAGGAGTATTGTCACCGTAATGAAATGCAAAAACTTGAGGATGAATACATACAACTCAAGATGAAAGGTTCTAATATTGAGGAATACACTACTCGATTTCAGCAATTAGCAAGACTCTTACCGCACAGGACAACCCCACCTAGCAAGTGGATCAAGAGATACATTGGAGGGCTGGTATCTCAGGTTCGAAAATTGATCATATCGGTAAATCCTACTACCATACAGCAAACTGTTTGACTTGCACACCAACTGACTGATCAAACGATGCAACGGGGAACATTACCCAAACGAACAGTAACAGCTAAGGCAGGACACCACAAAAGAAAATGGGATAGCATTGATTCCAAGAATCTTACTCAGCGGTCATTTCAGGAGAATCGCAAGCAGGAATCCAACAAGACTCATCACAATCCAAACAATAACCAACAGTCATCAGGAGGGTATAATGGTAATACCAAAGTGCAACAAATGTGGATTCCATCACTTTGGGAATCAATGTGACAAATACCGGTGTCAGCGATGCAGAAAGATAGGTCACGTAGCAAAAGACTGTCAAGGGGAACTGCAGCAAGCTCACTCAACCGAAGCAACACACAGAAAGGATGTTTTGAGTGTGGCTTATCAGGACATTTCAAGAAGAAGTGTCCACAGCTCAAGAAAAGAAGGGCTAATGACATAACTACAAAAGGAAACAGCAACAACAACACAAATGTTGCTAGAACAGGGCTTTTGTGATTGGAGGACGTCAGGCACGGGAAGATCCCAACGTCGTTACGGGTACGTCTCTCTTGAATTATCACTCTGCATCTATGCTATTTGACACCGGTGCAGATCGGGGTTTTGTATCTAGCAAATCTTGTGAATTGCTAAGTATTAGTCCTACTGCTTTAGAAAACCCATACACTATAGAACTAGCTGATGATAAGCTAGTTGTTGTAAACCATATTACTAAAGGGTGTGTTCTTGACTTGATGGGTCAAACACATGACATTGACCTTATGACTACCTCTTTAGGCAGTTTTGATGTAGTCATTGACATGGACTGGTGTCCAAAGACCAGGCAAAATAGTATGCCATCAAAAGATAGTTCGTATACCTCTTTCGCATGGAGAGACACTGTATGTACAAGGTGAGAAGAGCAGTACGCCACTGCGTCTCATATCTTGTATGAAGGCACACAAATGTCTGCGTAAAGGTCATACAACAGTTATAGCACTATATAACTGAAAAGCCGGTAGCCGAGAAGAAGATTGAAGATATACCAGTAGTGTGAATTTCCGGAGGTATTTCCAGAAGACTTGCCGGGATTACCGCCTATCAGACAGGTGAAATTCCGAATCGACCTTACACCAGATGCAGCACCGATAGCTAGGGCGCCTTATCGACTTGCACCGTCAGAGATGCAAGAGTTATCTACACAAATGCAAGAGTTGTTGGATAAGGGTTTCATACGACCTAGTTTTCACCGTGGGGAGCTCCAGTCTTAATTGTCAAGAAAAAGGACGGGACTTTCCGTATGTGTATCGATTACCGGGAACTTAACAAGGTTACTATCAAAAACCGGTATCTGTTACCCATAATTGACGATCTGTTCGATCAGTTGCAAGGTTCGAGTTACTACTCGAAGATTGATCTCAGATCGAGTTATCATCAACTAAGAGTCCAGGAGGAGGATATTCCAAAGACAACATTTAGGACGCGCTATGGCCATTATGAATTCTTGGTCATGCCATTTGGGTTGACAAACGCTCCAGCTGTATTCATGGATCTCATGAATCGTGTTTGTAAACCTTATCTCGATAAGTTTGTCATTGTTTTCATCGATGACATTCTCATCTATTCTTAGACTGAGGGGGAGCACGCTGAACATCTTCGGTTGCTGTTGGAATTAATGAAACAAGAACAATTGTACGCTAAGTTCTCAAAATGTGACTTTTGGATGCGAAAAGTTCAATTTCTGGGTCATATAGTCAATAAAAAGGGTATATATGTTGATCCGGCAAAGATTGAAGCGATTAAGAACTGGGAAGCACAACAGACCCCTACTGAGGTACGACAATTCCGTGGTTTGGCGGGTTAGTATCGACGATTCATTGAGGGATTCTCAAAGATCGCTCAACCATTCACAGCTCTTACGCACAAGGGAACGAAGTATAACTGGACGGATAAACAGGAAGTTGCATTCCAGTTATTGAAACAAAAACTCTGCAGTGCACCGATTTTGTCCTTACCGGAAGGGACGGAAGACTTTGTGGTGTATTGTGATGCATTTGTCCAGGGTTTAGGATGTGTGTTGATGCAACGTGATAAAGTGATTGCTTACGCTTCAAGACAACTACAACCACATGAAAAGAATTACACTGCTCACGACTTGGAGTTAGGAGCAGTGGTTTTTGCTTTGAAAATTTGGAGGCAGTACCTTTATGGAACCAAGTGTACCATTTACACTGATCATAAGAGTTTGCAACATATCTTTGATCAGAAGGAGCTTAATATGAGACAGCGACGATGGGTCGAGTTGTTGAACGACTACAAACGCGCGATTAAGTATCACCCGGGGAAAAGCTAATGTGGTAGCTGATGCTTTAAGCAGAAAAGACACAACAAGACGGGTTAGTGCACTTATGATGACGATACATACTGACTTACCTGACAAGGTACGCAGTGCTCAACTCGAGGCTTTGAAAAAGGAAAACTTGGTGCAGGAATCCTTATGAGGAATGGAAGAACAACTGGGATCAGACGAGATGTATCATGACTTGAAGGCACTGTATTGGTGGCCTCACGTGAAAGCCGACATTTCTAGGTATGTTAGCAAATGTTTGACTTGTTCGAAAGTCAATGTTAAATATCATAAATCACCTGGTTTGCTACAACAACCAGAATTACCGATGTGGAAATGGGAACAGATTTCGATGGACTTAATTACTAATTTACCCCGTACACCGAGTGGTTGTGATACGATATGGGTAATTGTCGATCGGTTAACAAAATCTGCACATTTATTGGCAGTCAAGGAAACTGACAAGATGGAAAAACTGACTCGTATTTACATTAAGGAAGTGGTAGCACGACATGGCGTGCCAATTTCTATCATATCAGATCGGGATGCCCGATTCATTCCAAACTTTTGGAAATCTCTCCATAAGTCCTTGACATGAGTACTGCCTATCATCCGCAAACCGACGGTCAGAATGAACGCACAATTCAAACGCTCGGGGATATGTTGTGGACTTGTGTAATTGACTCTGGTGATAGTTGGGAAAATCACTTATCGTTAGTGGAATTCTCTTACAACAATAGTTATCATACAAGTATTCAAGCAGCACCGTTTGAAGCTTTGTATGGTCGCAAATGTCGTTCACCAGTTTGCTGGGCTGAAATTGGTGACAGTCAGATTACAGGTCCTGAACTTGTACACGAAACGACAGAGAAGATAGTTCAAATCCGGAACCGTATGGCAGCGGCCCGGGATCGACAGCAGAGTTATGTTGACAAGCATCGTAAACCGTTGGAATTCCAAGTGGGAGACCGAGTTCTTCTAAAGGTATCACTTTGGAAAGGTGTGATACGATTCGGCAAGCACAGAAAGCTTAGCCCACGTTACATAGGACCTTTTGAGATCCTAAAAAGGATTGGTCCGGTAGCGTATCAACTCAATTACCGAATAAACTCAACGGAGTTCATGATGTATTTTATGTTTCGAACTTAGAGAAATGTATTTCTGATGAGACATTGGTAGTACCACTTGAAGAAATGCAAGTGGACGAACAGTTACGAATCGTTGAGGAATCAGTTGAGATCATGGACCGAGAGGTCAAACAACTCAAACAAAGCAAGATTTCAATAGTCAAAGTTCGGTGGAATTCAAGACGTGGTCCTGAATTCACATGAGAAAGGGAAGACCAAATGATGAAAACGTATCCCCACTTATTCAAAACAACAAACAAACATTAAGAATGCACGTTAAATTTCGGGACGAAATTTCCTTCAACAAGGGGATGATGTGATATTTCACAATCTAACTGTAAACACAAACAAGCACAAACACTTTATACTATTGATTTTAGTATAAACAACTGGGCTGAACACCAGCTTTGCAGAATGCAAACACAAACATTTCATATTAGTACATACATGATTGATTTCAAACAATGTACTACATTTCATGGTGGTACAATCATGAGCGATTAAACAATAGTAGTGCTATAAATAGAAGGAACCAGAATAATTGGGTAATGTAAATTGACGAGTACAGGGGCCCATGTAATCGTGAATTTATAGGTACGCATGAATTTTGGAGGTTTCTATTTTGTCGACTACATTCAAACATTTGCTATGTATGAGATTGCGTAGTACAGTATACAAACACTTTATTCAATTGGTTCTGTTACAAACATTTGTGCTACATGACATTTTATACATTTTATGTGCTACATTTCATAGGTTACATGTTATGGTAGTACATGCATGATTAGTTACATACATTTTGCTATGTGCGGTGTTGCATAGTACAAACAGTTACAGACACTCACTATGTGTGAGGTTACACAGCACAGTATGGTCAAACACAAACAGTCACAGTGAGGTGAACTAATTAATGTACACACAAACAGTCACATTGAACAATCACATTTAGTTGTGATGTTGCAAGCATTAGATTTTGTGTGTGAATACACACAAGCACACGGAATGATCAAACCACACTAACACGTATGATTTAAACTCGTAAGTAGTTTCCTAACTACTCCTAACATTTACTAATTTTCGGGACGAAAATTCCTTCAACAAGGGGATGATGTGACAATTCGATATTTTTGAAATTAACCTCGTTAACTGAAAATAGCGAGATCACAGGCCCAATAAGACCAAGGTAGGCCCAATGAGCCAAGTTAGGCCCAATAAGGCCAAGGTAGGCCCAATGAGGTCTAGGTAGGCCCAATGAGGCCCAAGGTAGGCCCAGTTGTAGTTATGAGGCCCAAAAGGATTAACCGAGCCAAATATACTTCAATTGTTCCAATTATGGACAATTCGGGATTTTTGGTTCAACTTTGTTAACCGAAATGTGATGTTATTGTTCGAAAACGAATTACAAGAGTTTTAAGTGAACAAAATAAGGTTGTAAATACCTAATATTGCAAGGATTATATTTATAACTAGTAGAAGTCATAATTTTGACTTTCCAAGTCAAAATTCGTTGGTTTAACATACAAAAATTCGAGTTAATCATAAATTCAGAATTGTAACCGAATTGAACTATCATAAACATCACAATTATGATTATTAAAAGTTTCTGAACGTTATTGATCCATTAATTAACCGAATTAAGCCTCTAATGAGCTAGAGAGTCGTAACCGTTACTAATATGTATCAAATTCGTAAAAGCCGATCAAATTCATTACAATTGAAGTTACAGAAACTTAAATCGGTATCATTAGGAGTTGTCACACACAAGAATTTCAAGCCTGAGGTATCGGAGGACGAATCCGATCGTGGAAATTGCCGAAACTAGAGCTTGAATTCGATCTACAACAATTCGACTTCAAAACAGGTAAAAACATACTTGTACACAATCTAAAACAACCGACTAGCCATAAACATATGTTAATTTCGGGTTCTAACAATGAAAGAATAGAATCCGAGTAATTAGGGTTCATAACAAGAACCATTTGGGGTTTTCAACACAAACGGGTCCTATATTCAAATTAATATTTATGTATAGTTTCATAAGATGCCGACTAAGCAACACTACTTATCAATTTGGTTTTCTAACAACGAATATTATGATTTCGATTACTAGGGCTTTCGAAACAAAACGTTTTGGGGTTTTTTTAACAAAACAGGTTTTAAATCAAATTAAATTACACAAGTAGCTTCGGAATTATTGGTTAAATGAAATCCCTACTACAATTTAATCTGATTATATCGAATTTGATGATTTCAAGTTTTAGGGTTCTAAGTCTAAACGGATTTGGGGGTTTCTTGCTTAAACGGGTTAGAAATGAAATTAAGTCACACATATAGATTCAGAAGGGTGCGTTTGAGATGAGACCCATATCAATTTCATATTACACTATCGAATTGGAAGATTTTAAGTTCTAGGGTTATTCGTGAAAAACGAATTTGGGGTTTTTGTTTGTAATGGTCATAATAATCGAATTAAACGACGTAAAAGGGTTCGAAATATCATATCAATTGAAAACCCTATGGTGTTGATGTCGATCGGGTTCGATTTATGGACCAATTGGAGCTATGTGGTTCGGTTTGGTGAAACAAGGGGGAATCCGACAGTTAGTGATTAAAATCATTTAAAATGAGCTATGTTAACAAAAGTGGAAGTAGAGGGGATGGTAGAAGGTGTGTACAGGGGAAGGGAGGTCGCGGGTTCGAACCCGGCCCCCAACAGTTTTTAGGTTTTAATATTATTTTAGTATTTCGATCATAACTTCTTCGTTTAAACTCCGATTTAACCCGTTCGAGTTGCGTTGGAACCGCAACGAGAATACGAACGCATTAGAATAATAAAATTCATATTTTAATCCGAAAACGAAATCGCGTATTATTACGGTTACTTAAATAAAATCAAATATGATTTTATTTAAACGATTCCAAAGGCACGCGTACTTTCGTATGCATAATTCTCACACTCTAGCATACGTGTGTTGATACGTATGTGATTTCAAGCATAAAACGACATCTTGAATAACACAACGTTATTATTTAAACACAGATCCTTCGTAAGAGGATTATCTACGCTAGTTCACGTATTTGATCATTCTGCAACAATCAAAGGTGCGTACACGGCCCCTTTCTTATTTTAACTGTTTTGGGGGAGAAAACATGTGAAACAAACGCTTTTAGATACATATCACTTGCATGAGTTAGTTGTTTACATTAAGTGCAAACATAGCATTACAAAGCCTTCATTTCGAACCGTTTAATTTGCCGTAGCGCAAAGCGTGGTAGTTGAAGATAGATCTATTGGGTTTGACAAACCTCACTTGGTAGATGGGATCTACGCAGGTGTTTGACTGACCAAACACACACATTACTATTGTTCGTGCTAGACAATAGTGTTAAGGCAAAAACATGCTATAGCATGGCAACGTCAGCTTCGGTGTCGACCACTTATGTAAATAGTACAAATGACTAGCTATCATGACTATGCACGTGTGATTATGTTATCTGTAAACTATAAATTCAAACTGTGGTTTCAACATTTGTGAATGCTTAAACCTGTGTATGCACCAACCTTTGTGTTGACTTGATTTACATGTTTTCTCAGGACACTAAGACACAAGCAAGGACAAGCAGGGACTAGGATGTTGAGTCTCATGCATGCATTTCAGTTCAAGTGTTTTAGCTTTGATCAATTAAGACATTGAATGTTATTGGATTTGTACTTTACATTTTCAAACCGTTACGTTTTGTTATTGGTTTTTAAAACGCTTCCGCAAACATTGAAAACTTTGATGTTACAGTTTTAGATCAACATATGTTTTGAAATTCATATAGAGGTATTTGTTATGTCTAATGATCTGAGATCCTGGTTTGTCACGTTCCCAAACGGTATGATTCCGTTAGTTGAAAATTGGGGGTGTGATATACTGGAACTACATGTCTTTAACCTTTTCTTTTATAAACAACTTGGACAGTTTCTCTAACGTATAAGTCTCACATATAGGCAATAAATGAGCACTTTTCGTTATTCGGTCTACAATTACCCACATAGTATTATGACGTTTCACCGTGAGAGGCAACTTAGTAATAAAACTTATGGTGATGTGTTCCCATTTCCATTCTGGGACTTCTAAAGGTTGCACATAACCATAGGGTTTCTGATGTTCTGCTTTTACTTGCACGCATGTCAAACACTTGTTTACATACTACATTACATTAAATTTCATACCTGGCCACTAGTAATCCTTTCGGGAATATTGATACGTTTTCGTTGCACCAGGATTAATAGAGTAATGTGACCTATGCGATTTATCTAAAATCTTTGACGTGTTGCCCCTGTTTCGCGGAACCTACACTCGACCAAATCGGGTCTTAACACCGAACTCATGTTCTTCTAAGCTTTTAATCTGGCCAAGGATTCTTTCGAATCTAACACTTTCCTCCTTTAGTCCTTCCTTCCATACATCCATGAGCTCATTAAAGCATCTGGTGTTACTACCAAACTAATAGACATTACTCATGTAGCATGGTGTTCTGTCTTGCGACTTAGAGCATCAGTCACCATATTGGCCTCATGAGTTTTTAATTTGTCTTGAGGCATATGCTATTACCTTTCCCCTTTTTTACTATACTCTTCTGTTTCTCATATTATTTACATGTAAGAGTGAATACGGTTCATATCTTCTTCCATTTTCTCTCGTTTTAATTGTAGAGTATTCCCATGTTGTGTCGGGACCTTTTTCCTAAGTATCCCTCTTTTGGCATATATATCCTATATTTTCATTCTTCAACCAAATTTTGAAGATCATATGTAACGAGTCGTCTTCCCTGTTATGTCATAATCTTTAGCTTTAACAGGTAGCTTATTATGACACTTAATCCTTGCGTCCTTATCTTTTCCTAACTTGTATGATACAACGTGTCATATTCTTTAGCTACAACATGCTTTATTCTTTAGTTTGTTGATTGTGCTAACATTTTCCCATTTACTCTTTACAAACAGTTATCTCTCTTGCCATTAAACCATTTATAGAGCACTCATTGGAAGTTGGTCATAAATAAACTTTCTTAACATAACTTAAATACACATCTTAACATATAAGGTTGTCAATGTATAAGGCCAACCAAATTTTTCATTGCATAAAACAGACCAAAGACAAGTCTTAGTGTTGTTACAAGATTTCATTAGTCACCTTGTAATGAGGATATCCTTGTTTTCCCTTAGTAAAAGGCTTCATCATTTGTCTTGCTAAGAGGATTTCATCACTTTTTCTTGTTAAAAAGACTTTATCGTTTGCCTCAACAAGAGGACTTCATCGTAACAAGGAGACTGCATCATTTGATCCACTTTAGGCATGACAATCTTATCATAAAACTTTCCTTTATCATTAAGCTTGTACTAATACAAAGCTACTTATGTAGTTTCTTGCAATAGATGCAAGACTCTTTTAACATCCGTAACCGCATTAAACCCACCTTTTATAACCTATACCTTAAGCCCTATACATATTCTATGCATGTTCAACATCTATTATCTTGTGAGGACAAGATAGTTCATTAGACGATAACAATGTTGCACATTTATGTATCATCTTCTAACATAAATAACTTATAGTTAGAGTTATTAAAATCATCTCTAACATCTTTAGCATACCAGTTCTAGGTCCGATCAGTCTTCACATCACTTCTTGTCAAAAGCAAATCGTATAATTTCAACCTTTCATAACCTTCAAATTATCTTGATGGTTTAACATTTCTTTTCATTCGCATTTGACATAAGACTGACTCTACACTTTACATTCACTTATACTTAATTCTAGGCATGCATTCATTTATCTTCGCTTATAAATTCCTAATCACACCTTTATCGCAATTGTTAGTGTAGTCAGCTTTAATATCTCACTAAACATAGGTACAATTCTCAATTCCTAATGTCAACACGTATTTCTCCACCTAGGGGGACCTTGTCATGATCTAGGATACTAACAAATCAATATTATTCATGACACAAATGTAAAGACTAATAAAGGCTGATGCATACCAAACTTCTTATTTTATCTAAGTATAGGAGCTGCATTGATAAAAAGCCTTCGGAAGGAAGAAGTGATTCTTCGGAAGCAGCATTGCTTCCGAAGGATAACTTGTTCCTGCCGAAGGTTTTACAAGACAACTGTTTCGGAAGAATAACACTTAAAAGTATTAAAGCTTCAGAAGACTTAAAGCTTCCGAAGACTACAAGCTTTCGAGGAATCTTTCTTTACACCAAGGACAAAGACAAAGACTTTCAAGGTTTATCCTCTAACAAAGACTGTAGCTGATTACTTTCATAGTACAAAAGGGACTGACACAAGACATGCTGGTCTGATCAAATACAAAAAGAACATACCGAAAGTCAGACAGCAGCTTACTTTCCTTCCTCAGCATTAAATGCAAAAGATTATCTGAAGCCTTGAAGATCATCAACATTAAATGCTTTGTGTATCCAGCTAGTCTTTGGTTAAGTCAATGTCTATATTTGTAATAATTGTAATTGAGTGTCTTAGCCTATTAAGACACTCCTCATACTAGAATAAGCTTTACATTATGTACTTGTCTAGTATACCCAACTTGTATTCCTACGAGTATACGGTTGTAGCCTTGGCTATATAACTTCTCATTGTAAACCGACTAAGGGTGTGCGTGTGCTTGTATGCTTTTTACTTTGAGAGAAATATATCCTTGAGATTGAAATTATTCTTGTGTTCTTATTATTGTTCAAAGATTATTACTTCGTCATTTGAGTGTTTGTGAGATTATTCTAACAGAACATTCCGCATCTGTTAGATTGTAGAAAGAAATACTTGTGAAGTGTTGTTTAGATTAAACAACCCGATCCTACATGTGGTATCAGAGCCAAGTTCTCGAGATTATCATTCTAACCATTGATTCTCTCAAACTTGTGCTCAATACCCTGATTTTGTGAATTTTTGTGAAAGTTCTTTGAAGATGTTCTTGTTCTGGGTTCTCCGTTCTTCAATTTATTTGGGTTATATTTTTTGTGTTTTGATATGGTAAACACAAGTGGGTTTTGACTCTCCCTAATATATGTCAAAACCCCACCCAAATGTGATCTTTATCGAACGAGTTATCAAATTTTTGTTCATTTGATAAAAATGGAGACTGATGAAAAATTTTAGGGCAGCTGGGTTTGTTTCAAGAAAGAACATAATGATGACGACGGCGTTCTTGAATTTAGGGTTTTTCAGAAGGTTTTATTTGATTGGTTTTCGGAAGCTCACCATGGATATTCTTTAAAAATATAAGCTTCTGATGGCTATTGCTTCCTATGGCTATTGCTTCCTATGGATAATGCTTCCTATGGCTACTGCTTCTGATTGGAAATTGCTTCCTAAGAACAAATTTGCTTCCGAAGCATAAAAATTGCTTCCGAAGCACAAGTTGCTTTCGAAGCATAAAAATTGCTTCCTAAGGACAAATTTGCTTCCGAGCACAATTTGCTTCCGAAGCACAATTTGCTTCCGATGCACAATTTGCTTCCGATGCACAATTTGCTTCCGAAGCACAATTTGCTTCCGATGCACAATTTGCTTCCGAAGCACAATTTGCTTCCGAAGCACAATTTGCTTCCGAAGCACAATTTGCTTCAGATGCACAATTTGCTTCCTAAGCATAATTTGCTTCCGATTGGAAACTACTTCCGAAGCATCTTCTGAAGACATCTCCTTCTGATGAGAGAAGCTTTTTCTGAAGTTGAATTACTATTGCTTCCGAGAGTTACTTCCAAAGAGCAGAGGTATTATTAGTATGTAAGAAGTTAGTTTCTTAAGTGTTAATTTGTGATGTCCAAGTTCTAATGCATCTGCAAATTAATACTTCTGAAGTTAACTAATCTGTTTAAAGAACCAAAGTTTTTGGTATAAAAGGAGGTTAGCGTCTTAAGTGCTAATTTATGATGTCCAAGTGCTAATGCATCTATAAATCAGCACTTATGAATTTAACCAAATATTTCTTAAGTAAAATTATCTCTTGATATGTAATGTCTTCTTTCTAAGTGTCAATTTGGATGATGTCCAAGTGCTAATGCATCTTCAAATCAACACTTTAGAATTTGACAACATATGATTTTACTTCTGAAACACATTTGACTTTGGTTCCCTCATTTGGTATGACAAGAGGTTTACTTTCTAAGTGCTCATTTGTGATGTCCAAGTTCTAATGCATCTACAAATTAGCACTTTGAAATTAACAAAATATTTCATAAGTGATGTCTTTTCTCGATATGCAATGTCCACTTCTTAAGTGTTTATTTCTGTGATGTCCAAGTGCTAATGCATCCTCAAATAAACACTTTAGAAATTGATAACATATGACATCACTTTTGAAACACATCAGCCTTTGGTTCGCTCATTCGATTTTATCATTGAAAGTACTTTACTCCTTGGCATGATAGAGCTGGAACTTATACATCATCAGAAAATCAACATAAGTTAATGATGTCTATTCTGTAAGTCCAATTGGTGTACCAGATCTGCTACATGGAACATATTACCGGTTTGCAATGATTGCTTCCGAAGAACACTACTTGTTTTTGAAGACTTGATGGATCTTCACACGTCAGTTATCTATATCATCAGTTTAGGGGGAAATTGATGGATTAAACTGATGGCAAGTGTGTTATCAGTGGTTTATTAGTGAAGACTTCGGTTTCATTGATGTGAAGATTTCTTATTCTGCTTTGAAGACTCTTAACTTTCAGATTGTTGAGATATGGTTTTCTTTTATCTTTGAGCTTGCATTTGTCATATGTTCATTACAAGGATTGGTTAGAGTCCTACACTTGAACCGACATGGATGAAGATTAAGATTACACTCTATATGCTTCCATTCTTGGTGTTGGGGATGAAGATTGAGATTAGTTAATTGTAGGAGGAGCTTAATCGGAGGGGGAGAAGATAAATGAAGGCCATAGAACTTCAAGATGTTTGTTATGGGTTTGAGAAGCGGATAAAGGAAGATTCACTTTGTGTTGCGGTGAAAGAAACATGAATTGCATCTACACAAGTTCAATCTTATAATTCATGTTTGTTTCATCATACTTCTGCATTGACTTACATTCATCTAACCAAATAGGGGGAGACTGTTGGGTCTAGAAAAGTCAAGACCAATGGTTAATTTGGATAGATGGAATGTAAACAAGAAGTATTATGTATTTGTTGATTAGGGACAACAAGTCACCGCACGAGCCACTGAAAAGCTCAAGATTATGAAGACACTCGAGATGACCCGAAGACTTTAGCAAATGATAATACGATTTATTTGTTTATTACTTATTATCATTTGTTGCACTTTATTTATTTTCTAGGGTTTGGGTCATGTGACATATAAATAGAGGATGTTCTCTATTTTGTCAAAATAACACAGACAAGAGAGTGTGTGAGGGTGTGCTTCAATGTAATCCTGAGAGAGTTCTCCCCCATGAACTCCATGGATTCTTTATCCATGGAGTTTGAGAGCATGTGAGGGGTAGGTAATGTAATCTTGTTGACTAATGAATCTTATTTCTTTACATTGTTAGTCATTACATTACATCTCAGATTTGTTCTTGGTTGTGTTCTTCAACATCTTCACCCATCTTCAAGACTTTTCTCTGTTCAGAAATGGTTAATCTTCACAAATTGGGTAGGTCCTATTCCGCAACCGTTTTTACAACAAAGAACAATCTTATCATATCTCTTCATGCTTCAATCATATGTTGATGATCATATTAAATTTCTATGTCAACTTGTAACTTGCATTACCTCAATCGGATGTGCTCATCCTTAATTTATAATATTATTCATTCGCAAGTGATGAATAATTCATCCATAAGTGAAGTTCCTTGGTTCCTTCGTAAGCCATTTCCTTCATTCGTACGTTAGTTCCATCATTCATAAGCCAATTGGATTACTTAAATCTCTCGCAATTGATATGAGTCATTCACAAGTGATTTGGCCATCTGTTGTATGCTTTCTCATCCACATATGATTTTTCTTCTGCAAGTAATCTATCATTTGTCACTGAATTTCCCTTGTAGGTCACCCGTACTGATTCTTTTCATCCATAATTGATTTCTTTCATCCATATTGATATACATACATTCGTATCATCATCATATTATCATTTCCCGAATGGTTACATAGTGCACTGCATCCACCATGGCTATCCTCATCACTTCCCATGTATGCTTTACTTCTTGGACCGTCATTGTCTTCAAACTACATTTCTACCATTGATCAGACTTTGTTTCCTTGTTCTAATGGTTTCCTTTATAATCGACCTTTAGGGTACGTCCTTCACCAATAGCTTCCCAATAACTTCAACGATGAATTCAATGTGACCATAATGCAATTTAGGACATATAAGGTATTCGTAGGATAGACAATAATACAAACTCAGTTTTATAGTAAATCATTAATAACAGTGTCCGGAATGTCATTAATCATTTACTTTTCCAATCGTATTCCTATTATCCCCATTCATACATTATACCCATTAATCCATGAATCTTTGTCAAAACAATAAAGTAAGACCTTAACCAGTATCCATCTGACCAAACAAGCATTCCCAATTGTTTTCATAACTCTTTCAACCTTTCTAATCACATTTTGTTCTTTATCTTTATTGGCATCGAATGGTTATAATTCATTTAGTCATTGAATCTTTCCTTTAGTGTCCAAGTCATGTGACAGATGAAACCCGAGCATTAGTCATATAGATAAATCCGTAACCGCATTAACTAATTGCGGTCACTATTTTTCTGTACTCGTGTGTCTATGGTTTCTTCCACCACATGCTTAGTTCATTTCCTAATAAATATTTTTACCAATAGTCAAGACAATCTTACATATTCATGTATCTTAACACATATAGGCACATATACATGCATTTTTTACTTTAACTACTTCACATTAACTTTAAGACACATATACATTAAATCTATTCCAACTATTTCATAACATATACTCTTTACCTTGGTAAGACGCTCGTGGCATCTAACTACCCTTGACTGGCTTCCTTAACCTTGGTCCCATTCTCAGTTTAAGTTCAGGCATCAAGTTATGCCTAGATCTCTCAAACTATGGCTCTGATACCAACTTGAGAGGCCTCAAACCTCGGGAGTCCCCTCGGTTGGCAAAGCATCAAAAACATAGCTCTTAAACCGTACAATAGTCGTATACTATAGCAGCGGAAATCATTACGTAATATTTAATCTCCTTAGGAATGCCAGTTCTTGAATAGGTAGTCCTCATGTCATGCCACGAGCCATCATATCCTTATCATAACTTGCTCAACCTGACATGCATGCTAAATCAAGTCAGCTTTCGCTGGTGAGTTCTAAGTTAAATTTTTATAAAAATCTTTAGCCTTTTAAATCATCACATAACATAACATAATTCATATCTTTACTCATTCATATATTTATATAACATAACCTAATTCAAGTACATAACATACATGTCATCATAACATCAATCATACTGTGCATAAAAATTTAGCCTTCACTGTTGACCGAAGTCAACATGCTTGTGCAGCACAAGACTCTATAACACTGACGACCCGAAGTCAACAGGCTTGTATAAATATACAAGACTCTATAACTATCAACCCGAAGTTGATAACTCATGCATGCATAAGATTTCCTCAACTGGCGACACAAAGTCGACAGTCTTGTGTTTCCACAAGACTCTTTAACTATCAACCGAAGTTGACAGCTCGTACCAGTACAAGACTTCTTTACATACATCATTCATATCCATAACATCATTCATTCATACATAACATGGTTTAATCATTTAAACCATCATAATCATAAACAGTTCTTCGCACCGCAGTGCTCAAGTTTTGCCCAACCGCAGCCGGGACTTAAATATCACATTTGCTGCTCGACCTCGGCTGAGACTTTGAAAATCAGTTACTTCTCAACCAGAGTTGAGACTTAAAACATTCTTTATATCTTAGCTGAGACTTTTAAAATCATTTACTTAATCAGAGTTCAGACTTAAAACATTCTTTATATTTCAGCTGAGACTCTTAAAATCATTTACTTCTCAACCATAGTTGAGTCTTAAAACATTCTTTACCTGAAAACATTCTTTACCTGACTATAATCAAACTAAAATCACTTTCATACAATAACTTCATAACATGCATACCAGCCCAAAACGATAAAATATTTAAATAGGGCTACAAAGAACTCACCTAAGCTTAGTAAAGCACAATTTGCTAGCTTTTCTTCGTTTCCTTACTTTCTCACTTCAGAATGATATCCTATTAATATGAATATATTATCATGATTATAACCTTATCATGAAGGTGCTCAAATTTACGATTATTGTCACACCCTTGTCGTTGCGGAAGCGTACCGTGTGACTTTCAAGGTTTCACAGTCATTGCTTACAACAAAACACATATGTTTCTATATTGCAGAGAAATGTTACAACTACATTAGCCCAAATCTAATGTAACAACATTTATAACTGAGTTTCACAGATATACTATACTATGTTTCTCACTATTGAGTCTAATTCTCATAAACTCTACTATATGTCTCCAATGATTGAGCTCCCAGCTCTACCCCCTGTATCATTAGGCATATGAGAAAACATGGTTTTAAACAATTAGCATATTTCCGGTGAGTTCACAAATGTTAAAATGTCAAAATGTATGCAATGTATCCAAACAAATCAAATGTTTTCATAGAAGGAGTTAAATAAGATTTATGTCCCAAACTGGGTGTAAAACACTAGTATCCAGTGCGAACATTGTTCCTTCCAACAATGTCGTGTATTAGTTCCCCGACCAACTGTACAATTATAACTCCTGGGCTCCTGTAACCGAGTTGACGAGTTCAGTGTTTGCCCATTCCCAATGTTCTTGTCGCAAGACATTGTGTGTTTTAGCCTTATTGAGCGCCCGCTCGACATCCAATCGTGGTTTTAGCTACGAACCACGGGCGAGGATTGTCAATCACAAATAGAATCTATTCTCAATAATCACGCCCCCCCCACGGTTAACGGTTACAGAATAGGGGACTTAGCGACAAATGTGTAACCCGTGAAATAGTGACAAGTTTGGTCATATGTTTCGCCCCACTGTCACGTGTTTCAACCAAATGTTTTACAACGCATTCGTTTTCTTTTTTCACAAAGTGTTTCAAAAGTATTTCAGCGTTTCACATGATGCAAAATAAGTTTTCATGTTTCACAAAATGTATCAAAAGCGTTTCAGAGTTCCACCTGATCTAATCAGGTTTCATGTTTCACAAAATGTATCAAAAGCGTTTCAGAGTTCCACCTGATCTAATCAGGTTTCATGTTTCACAAAATGTATCAAAAGTGTTTCAGTGTTCCACCTGATCTAATCAAGGTTTCATGTTTCACAAAATATATCAAAAGCGTTTCAGAGTTCCACCTGATCTAATCAGGTTTCATGTTTCACAAAATGTATCAAAAGCGTTTCAGAGTTCCACCTGATCTAATCAGGTTTCATATTTCACAAAATGTATCAAAAGCGTTTTAGAGTTCCACCAAAAATCAGAATGTTTCAAATAAGTACTTATGTTTTCTCATTCCCCGAGTTTCAAAAGCCGAAATACAGAAAAAGGGGTCATGAACTCACCTGAGTTGATTCAAATCAATAACAATGCACAACGTTCGTATCACTAGTTCTTGAACTCTAAACCTGTATGTCATTAGAGTTCTATGAGTTACTTAAGCTTAATCTGACTCTCAGAACTTTCCTTAGTTTAACATCTCACAACGTGTGTTAACTGAGAACCTATAATGATTTAGGTTCTTATTAAGAAACTTATAACTTGTTGGTTTACTCAAGACATTTCCAGATTAACCAAATTAGTATTGTTGTTGATTATATCACCAAAACAGTTTCTCAATGGATTCCAGATTTAGAAATAGTTAATCCTTGTCATTGATCATTCCAAAGAATGATCAGGACAATCACAACCATTGTTATAATCAAATGGTTAAAACCATTATGATCTATGATATGGTTTCATGATAATCGGACATTATAACGGATCAAAACAAAGATTTCACCGTTAACCTGTCAAATTCTTCATTTCTAACTATTTCTAGCCATCATCTAGGCAATAATCAACAACAATAACCATGATATCACGTTTAAAATCTAGATTTAATTCATATATTATCAAACTAATAGAAGAGGTCGAATCGTTACCCTTTAGAACGGATTTCTCGGATGAAAACGATAATCAGGACTTGTAGAAACGTTCCCTAGCTTGATCCGGACGTTTGGATGGCTTCAAATATGAGTTTAGATGATAGAAAATGGCTGTTCGTCAAGAAATCGCTTATTTTCGACCAGAAATGAAATCTGATCGAGGAGATCATATTTTTATACCAAATGAGTCCGTCGTGTACCGCCAAGGCTGGAAAGAGGGTCCTTCGCATACCTCCACCGCCTTAGTCAAATTTCAATTTTGTTTTCGCGATTCCGGGAGCATACGAACTCCGTTTTACGCGCCATTTTCGCCCACATTCTCGATTTTTCGAGCTCTTTCCAACCATTATAATTTCAAGACCTGAAAAGTTCAAAATATATGATCTCTTATTTAACGCTATATTCGAATCAGTGTATCTTGAAATCGGAGCCTCGTTTCGAAATTTCGCTTACACTCATTTTCTTTATTTTCAAGTTATGATTCTAACCTGGAATTTGTAAATAGTCACAATTACCGCTCGAAACTATGTCGTAACTTTCATTCGGAGCTTTATTTGAAAATCCCGCTTACACTCATTTTGATCATTTTTATCTCAACATTCTTGTTATGCTTAAAGATTACTTATTTTCTCAGTTTAGATATGTGTATTCTCATATCCATTCATATCACTCATAATTGCCTAAAACATTACATGAACTTTACTTGTTTCCTTTCTCAGCTCCAACCATACCCACAACCCTTAGATTATATAAATGTTCACACAGGTTTTATGATCGCATAACATATAATCATACCAAACTCATTATTACATATACACCCATACAACTCATTAACCTATTCACATCCATTAAGATTCCCTTAACTGATTTCATACATATTAAGAGGATCTTGATCATGTCAACAAACCCACATGTTTGTTCTCTTTTAGTGTTCTTAATCAATAGTGATAACCACTAAATAACTTCCCAATATTAGATCTAATCCATATAGTAGCAAACTAGTAGGAGAAATCGAATCAATACCTGTTCAGACGGATTTTCGATCGAAAACTAATGATCCGGAGTTGTATAGATGATCTCCAACTTAAATCTGATAATCTTATAGCTTAATCATACTGTTTTGGGAGTTTGACATATTGCAGATCGTTGTTTGGAGGTTGCAGTTCGAAGGAAGATGAAAAGATAAGTTTCTTTCATCCAAATCTAATATGTATACCAATTTGCCGACTTTCAACAAAAACAACATATGAATTAATTAGAAAGTTTCATTTAGGGCCCCTGTACTTTGAGGTCCTATTTTTAAAACCCCCTTCTATTTTTCTCACATAATTTTAATATTCACAAGCTTATATCTTGTTCATACTTTATCGTATAACGATCCCGCTTATATTAATGTGATCGTAATCACTTCGGGAACGTTCATAAAAATTTCGAACCCAAACGGTCACAGAAATTTTTACACGTTATTAATAGGCTTTATAACGTGTCCATACATTATCAGATATTTTTATCGTTTATATCATTTTGATCGTAATTACTTTACGAACGTTTATATAAATTTTGGACATAAACGGTTACCGAAATTTCCCACGTTTATTATTAGGTTACCAAATTTTCGGTTGTTACACTTACTCACAATGAGGTTTGTAAAATTGACTCTTTAGTCCCTCTACTTTTAATTAAACCTTTATATCTCAAATAAGTTAAGTTTTATAAATTTATCAATCTATAAAACCTTGTATTAATATTTAACAACTTAGGTTTAATAAATTTTATAATGTATCATTTATTATTCTTTTTATCCATGTTCTTATAAGGTTTTAATATTTTTCTAAATTTCATTTATTAATTTTTTTAATTATTTCAAAATTAACTAAACTTTTAGAATACTTTATAATAATAATAATAATAATAATAATAATAATAATAATAATAATAATATAATAATAATATATTATTATTATTATTATTATTATTATTTTGTATTCATGTCATCTTATAAAAATGTCATATTGCATTTTATTATGTAATTGCGCACGCACGCACAGATATATGTATGTATGTATGTATGTATGTATGTATGTATGTATGTATGTGCCAAATTCTTTTAGAATAACATGTTGTATTTTGCTTATTAAATTTTCGGTTATAAATTTGTTTTACAAATCTAAACTATATGCATATGTATGTATCCATTAATTTTTTTATCTTATCAAGATTGATTTTATAAACATTTAATTTTTTTGTTGATTTTTTTTGTTTGAACATCATAGTAACATATTTAGAATACTATGTTCTTTTATGAGTTTGTGTAAATTTATCACCATTTAAGAGATATCATCGTTGTAAGTTTTTGATTTACAGCATTGTAACTGTTTTAGGCCCAAAAATTACAACGATGTAAACTCTCAAACGATGATGAATTTTCACAAACTCAAAAAAGAACATAGTATTCGAAATGTGTTACAATGATGTTAAAAAAAATTAAAGATTTGGCTTCATCTTGGCAAAGTTATCCGGGTTATTGCAATAAAGGTGAGTTATTATTTGTTCACAATCTTATATGTATATGTATATGTATATGTATAATAGGTTAGTACCCCGTGTATTACACGAATTAAATAAAGAAATATAACGAATAATTGTTAATGAAAATTTAGAAATTATAAGATGGTTTTTAATATAAAATATAATTACAAATTCGTATGATTTAATATTTTAAGTGTTGAAATAATAATATTATTTCTTTAAAATACTAACTTTTTTATAGTTTGTTTTTTTAAACATTGTGTTTCGAATAATTGTTTTTAAAAATTTTATAATTTAAGATAATTTTTTTTAAAAAAAAGTGCATTTTTTAATATTAATATATTTTAATGTATTAAAAAAATCTTTTTTATTTTAAAAATGTATAAAAACTATATTTAATATTTAATGTTAATATTTAATATTTAATATTAGATGTATTTAATATGAGGGAGAGTCAAGAAATGAAAGTTAAAATGTTCTAAACATGACATCTGTTACCAAAAAACTTTTATGTATTAGTAAATATATATATACATATATATGTACACATATATATTATCACAAACACATATATAACATTGTAATAAAAAGAAATGACAAACAAAAAACAAAATTGATTGGCAATATTTGTGATTAATTTTCTAAGTTTTTTTTTTAAATAAGGTTTTCCTAAGAAATTTGTAGGAGGGTTTTTAAGAAAACCTTCATTTTAGAGAAAATTAAAAAAAATCAAAATCATTAGCAGTCAATTTTTTTAATTTTTTTTATTTCTTTCTATTACAAGGCAAAAAATGTAAAAAGAAAAAAGAAAATTTTTTAAAAAATTATATAGTTCATGTTATTACATATATGTAACGTGTACGCTACACATACGATTTACATATATATGCAAGTTTTTGAGTTAAATACGAAACTTTTGAGTTATATATACGTAATTTCATGATCTGCGTATATTTATTAAAAAATTTGTTTTCCTTATAACATTTCTAACCTTATAATAAAAAATTATGATTTTTTTTTTTTGAAAAAATTATTGTTTAATATGAGTTTTATTAGATTTTTCCAAAATAATGAGTTTTTTTGTTTTTTTAAACACTCCTCTATACATATATGTGTGTCTTTAGTTTTATAAATTAATTTATTTGAAAAACATACAATATTCGAATTTGAAAAGTTTAAGATGTTCAATGTGTTTGTGGAGTGTCTTGTAGTGTGTTGATAGTATTAGGGCATATGAGAGTGGTTAATGTATGCGTGGAGAATTTTGACTTTTCTGTTGGTCTTACGTAGCCAACAACGATCTCTCACAATCACACTCTCTCAACTCTGCGCCCAATGACCAAAACCTCTTTCTCATTGGCTACATAATAAAGTGTGCATATGGAACACAATAAGGCCATGTGTACAGTACCCATCACTCCATGTAGGCGCCACATAGACATCACATAATCAACCAACACTATCACCCCCATGTAGGCGCTACATAATCAACCAAAGCTATCACCCCTTATCATTTCGATCACATCATCATCACATGTCGTGTTATCGTCACCCCTCATCTTTAAGCCCCCATCACCCATCCTTTTTCTCATTTCTTCCTCCTTCACACTGTATAGATGGTCACAGATTTGCCACCGCAGGGTGGTCACACCCCTGTTTGTAATAGTGTTGTGTGTGATGAGACTTGAGAGCGTGATGGAAGATGGTCAAACCCCTCCTCACACCTTACTACACATGCTCTAAGACATATATTGAGTCTATGGGGTGTAACCTCTTTTATTTGAGCATATCACACTTTATTTTACTCCAGATATCTCATTTAAATATGAAACTACGAATGTTAAACAAATCAAGTTGACGGTCAACCTGACAAGAACCCGAATATTTAATATGAACCTGAGAACGAACTGAACCTGATAATCATTTAATACATATGACGCCGAACATAATACTAATATTCACGGGTTGACATGAATACAACCTGTTTGACTCGAAAAGTTTTATTTTTTAGTATATCAATACTTTAAAATACAAATATACAAACAATATATATATATGACGGTTTAGTTGCAAAATGTCATGTTGGTTTTTTTTTTTTAATTAAAAGTTTTGTATTACATACCCAATCAAATTAACATAAAACATAATTAAAAATGGTTAAATATATAAATGAGCTAAACGAGTCAACCAGTCCGAGTTGACACAAATCCGAACTGTTTAGCTAATTAAACGGGTTCATGGGTTCAACTTGAACCTATTCACACTAAACCCAAACGTGCTAAAACAACTATGAAAGGTGGATGTCGGTGTTGAAGGTGTCGCAAGTAGGGGTGTAAACGAGCCGAGCCGATCCCGAGCTCGTTAAGGCTCGAGCTCGGCTCGTTTAGAGAAACTCGGGCTCGAGCTCGGGCTTGAGCTCGGCTCGTTAAGAGCTTTATTTACTAGGCTCGAGCTCGGCTCGTTTAGATAAACTCGGGCTCGAGCTCGGCTTGGCTCGGCTCGTTTAGATTTTATTTATTGAATTTATTTACTTTAATTACTAATTTAATTATATTTTCTAAATTTAACATAAAATATTTAATTTAAATATATTTATCAGAATTTTATATATAAAAATAATTAATTTTATAAATAAACACTTAATATAATAAATAAAAATTATATTGTCAGAAAGCTCGTTAAGGCTCGCCAGCCGGCTCGAGCTCGATATGTAAAGCTCGGGCTCGGGCTCGATAACTAAACGAGCCATATTTTTGGGCTCGGGCTCGTTAAGGCTCGGCTCGTTTGAGCTTTTTACCGATCCGATCCCGAGTATTTCACGAGCTGCCTTGGTTCGTTTACACTCCTAGTCGCAAGCCACCTAACTTGGAGTTGCGAACCGATATTGATGCACGCATAGTCGAAGACATGTTTTGGATACTTTTTGTGTGGTTTTCTTTTGTTTTTAAAATGCGTGTTACGTTTCTATAACTAGATATTTATTTTATAAATAATTTCCTACTTCGTTTTCAAAGCTAAAGAGAATCACAAACAATCAATTTGCCTGCTCTACATATGTTTAAACCCCTAACAAAAAAGAGAAGTGTTGTTTAAGCAAATAACTTATTAACTTGTGTATTACACATAGTTGTATAGAAAATAAGCATTAGAAAGCAAATACTGATAAAAAATAGATATAAAAATAACGTTAAATTTATAACATTTTATAAATATTTATATATTTTTATAAACAATACAAAATACAACAAGTGTACCCAGTAAAAATCTCACTTAAGGTAGCGTCTGGGAGGGAAAGATAAAAACACACATTACTTGTATCTACAAGTAGAATAGAGAGACTGTTTCGTAAGAGTCCCCCGGCTCAGAGGTCTGAATTTTTTTTTTTACAACGGTATAAAACAAAACATAAAACCAAAACCAGAAGCATAAAGCATAAACAGAAGCACCAACGTTTTAAACGTAACAGCTAAGCACTAACCATATAAGTCATCGAACAAAGCAAAAAACCAACAGAGAAACAAAAAAAAAAAACCATAACCCTTTATGACATTATATCAAGCAATCAAAACAAGCAGGAAGTATCGTGACCCAAACAAACATACTTATAACCAATACAAATGAAATTTGAAAATTTTAAATCTTCAATATTATTAATTAAAAATGTAAAGTTTGACATAATTAGATTTTCATTAATATTCGAAGAAGATGAATACTAACTTTTATTTTTAATTTGCAAGTTTGAATTGATTGTATTAAATGAAATTAATCATTAAATTGTCAATTATGACATGTGTATACCTTAAAAAATGTCACATGCCAAATATGATATTGATAGCCTTCAAAGACAACATGTCATATTGCTATTCTTTTATTATACAAGTAGTATATATTAAGTCTTTAAGTTTGGAATGTGTGGAACTCATTACACCAAAAAATACCTTACTTTTTTTGAATGGGGAACAAATACATTTTAAGCTCGGTAATCCAGGTAAACCCAATGGCATAAACCACTCATGCCCACAAAACACAGACATTTTTGTTGACCTGGCTCTCCCATCATTCTAAACAAAACTCACCGTCTAAAGACCTACTGTGGTAAAACATCAAGCCCACCTCTATATTTTAAGTGAAACTCAAACTCATAACCTTCGTATTGAAAAGTCATATGATTGTCCCATCCCAAACCAATTGTTTTTGGGCTCATTAATATAACCTTAGAAGTTAGAGACTAAATTAAAGTTTCACATATTTTTCCCAAAAATACCCTAAAATTAGTAAATTACCAAAAGAGAGGTAAACCAACTATCCTAGCATTTTTTAAATAAATTTAAATTAAATATTTAAATAAATAAAAACATTAAAATGATAAAAATTTAAATTTCATTGATAAGAAAACACATTAAAGTTAATTTGGTTAAATAATTGTTAATTTATAGAAAAATCACCGGTAGGGAAAGAGAAGAGTTCAAAGCGGCAATTTAAAATTTAAAAAAATATATGTGATATATCGTATATGTAAAAATCATAAAGAATGAAAAGAAAATTTTAGTTTTGAAGGGTTATATTCGTTCTAGTATCTCCCAACTAAATTTACAAAGTAGGGTAAAATAAGTAAGGCTTGAAGCTTAATGGTTATTCTTTTGATATTTTTATTAGAGGTTTTGATTTTATTAATAGTTGAAATCTCATCTTGTGTGTTACAAGTCATTCAAAATAAATTATAATTGGGTAAAAAAATTTAAATAAAGCGCTTCTTAAATATATTTTTATTACATTTAATTCTTCTTGTTTCATTCAAACAAATTTAATACCCATAGCATCCATCTTACAAATTTAATACCCTCAAACACGACTTGATGTTAAAAAACCAATAACATATATAGAAATAAATTTTAATATATATTAGGAATATTCGTTTAAATATTATTTTACACTACCAAAAAACAATTTTTTCCGACAAAATATTCGTCGGAAATTTGTAGGAAAAACTGTATAGCGACAAATTACCAACAAAAAACGTTTTTAGGAAAAAACCTACTAGGAAAAACATTTCCGACCAATTTCCGACGAATAATCCAACAAATTAGCGACAAATGTTAATTGTCGCTAAGTTTGCGACAAAATACCGACAAACATAAATTTGATATATTCCGACCAATAAGCGACAAGTTTGAGACAAAACATAATTCCCCCATTTTATATAATAATAATAATAATAATAATAATAATAATAATAATAATAATAATAATAATAATAAATCTTTTAATAATAAATCATTTAAATTTTCCGATAACTTTTCAACAAACATTTTTTTTCATAAATTAAATTTAGCGACCACTTACCGACAAATTTTTTTTTCATAAAATAAATTTAGTGACCACTTATCGACAAAATTTTTTTTTGATAAATTAAATTTAGCAACCACTTACCGACAAATTTTTTTTTCTAAATTATTTAGCGACCACTTACCGACAAATTGTTTTTTTTTGAATTCTAATAAAAAAATTTTACCGACAACTTTCCGAGAAAACGTAATTTTACACCGTGGAATTTATAGCAATGGTGCCCTTTTTTTCTGACAAATTTCCAACTATGACGAATCCTTTTTCTCCGACAAAGTTCCGACAAACTATTTTGAAAAATAATCAAAAACATTTAGCATTTTGGGTCAAAAAGTTGCAGAAAAATAAATAAAAAACCTGTATAATATATAAACAGTGCAATTAATAATGTATAATAATCTATTTAGCCATTACAATCAATTATAAAATTATATTAAACATGTTTTAACATGCCAAAGTACAGTTGTCGCAAAGTTGTCGGAAACTAAAAATATTTTCCGACTATTTTCTGACAAAAATTTAAAAACCATCTAATTTTCTTGTTTAAAATTTATTTGTCGGAAAATTGTCGGAACGTTGTTTTGCTATCCTACAAACTTCCGATTATAGATAAAAAATATATATATATCACCTCACCTTTTTTTTATTTTGTCTGAATGTTGTAGGAAATTTAATTCTACTTTTAATTTTTTATACATTTAAAACCAATTTAATAAAGTGAAATAATATTTAAAAAGGACTTGTCGGAAATTTGTCGGAAAGCTAAACTATCTTCCGACAACTTTCCGACGTTAATTTTTCATAATTATTTAAATCTCGTTTTATACATTAGAATAATATATATTTTTTTTGTCGGAAGTTTATCTGAAATTTAATTTTCTTTCCAACGAATTTCCGACGAAATGAAATTTTTTCTAGTTTTTTGCCTTATATTAAATCGTGTCCGTAATTTGTTGGAGATTAATTTAATTACCGACTGTTTAGCGACAAAATTATTGGTTGTAGCTATTTTGTCGGAATAATATAAGAAATTTTGTGTCAAACTTTTTTTGTTAATTTTGTCGGAAATTCATCGCAACTTTGTAGAAAATTCTGTTTGTCGGTAAGTCGTCGGAAAATTTTGTAGGAAAGTTGAGTGTTTTCTAGTAATGATTTATAATCATCTCTTTTGTATTAAATAATAACATTAAATACTATTTATATTATTTATACAGCTTCCAAGTTAACTATATTAAAAAAATTGATTTTTAATATATTCGAAAAGATCAATTATGTAATATAAACATTTTATTCACAAACATTTTATTAATTAAGTTACTTAAACGTAACGTTTAAAAACATACTTTTTTAAAAAAGAAATGAAAATAATTAATATAATTATGGTATTTACTTAAACGTAACTGTAAATATATTTTATCACAAATATCGTTTTATTAGTTTTAAACTTTTATGAAGACCTACTAAATGTTTTCTTTATTTAAATTATTTGACACAGTGATTCTCTATTGTTAGGTCAGTGATTCAAATTACTCGTTCAAAAAAATAATAATAAAATCATAAATATAAATGAGAATAAAAAATTAATTACGTATAAATGTTGTAATATTATTTTTAATTAAATTGCATTGCTTATGTAAAAAAATAAAAAAATAAAAAATAAAACGACGGTGCAACCTCAAAATTAGTCAATGGACTAGATTTGATCCCATGGTCCCATGTTTTGTTTGGACGTCATGTTAAATTAGAATTTGTGTTAAATCATAGGGCAATATTTTGACTAGCGTGGTTTGGTTAGGTTAATTTAGGGTCCATTGGAAACTTTAATTTCCAAACTTTAACCAACTTTTCTATTTATATACCCTTTATCCTTCAAATTGCAAACTTTAACTTATGGTTTTGACTATAATTATTACTTTTTTAACAACCATTTTTTATTTCTAAATTTAATTCAATTATTTCTTTTCAAATATACGAACACACACTTTTACAAAGGACAACTAGAGATATAAACAAATTAAGACACTTCGCGAGCTACCTGAGATATGCTCGACAAAAAACTTGAACGAGTCAAGTCTAAACGAGCTTGAAATTCAGTTTGGAAATATAACTTTTTAAGTTATCAAATCTGAGTTTGAGCTTCACATATCAAACTCGAGACGACTTACGAGCCTAAATTATATTTTTATTTATATATTTTTTTTATTTAACTGAGCTTTTACATATCAAGCTCGAGACGACTCATGAGCCTAAATAATATTTATATTTATATATTTTTTATTTAATATAACAAGAGTATATTTATATACATATAATTATTTTTATATAAAAGTTATGATATATTTTATATATGAAAAGTATAGTTATAAATATATGTGTATATATATATATAATTAATAATAAAAATACATAAATTAAATAATAAACGAATCAAGTCAGGCTCAAACTTGAAAATTTTCTTAGAAATCAAGCTCAAGCTTTCTAAAGCTCTAAGTAAGTCGAACTTAAGCTTGAGCTATTTTCAATCAAAATGAACCGAGCAATAACTCGATTTGCTATGTTATACGCTTAAGAAGAATCACCAAAATCATTACATTACATGAAAGATTATAAACAAATATAACTATTAGTGCTGATCAATTCTTTTTATCATTTGTGTAATTTTCACATGTTCGAATAATGTAGTAAGCTTAAAGTATCAGGGAGAAGTATATAATCCAAGAGAGAATGAAATTGCGATAGGCTTTATATGTACGTTGAATTGGGGACGAGTAGTACGTCACGTACGGGGCTGTACGCCACGTACTGTTTGTCGTTCAGCCTAGGTTACGACTCCCAAACCATTCCCGTGGCAATCTAACCCATTCTAACAGTTAAAAAAGTGAGAAAAACTTACCTATAATGTGTAGAAAGAAGATCCCAACAAGCTTGGCTCGAATCCGAACTCGTATGGCTTGATATGAAGCTTGAGTGTGTTGAGAGCTCCAACGGTGTATATGGTGGTGGTTTGGGAGGCGTATGCCCGATCAAGGGCTTTTATAGGGCCCTGTACGTGTCGTACAGATCCCTACGTGAGGTACAGGGTGGAGTATGACTATACAACAGGCCATACTCCACCCTGTACGCCATGTAGGGATCTGTACGTGGCGTTCAGGTCCTTTAACTGATACTCCACAACTGTACGCCACGTACAGTTCGCTACGTGGCGTACATGGTAGTATGGCTGTACTACATGCCATACTCCACCCTGTACGCCACGCAGGAAACTTTACGTGGCGTACATGTGTGGAGTATCAGCTTTATGGTTAAAAAGGACCTGTACGTGGCGTGTAGTTCCCTACGTGGCGTACAGGGTAGAGTATGGCCTGTAGTATGTCCTAGTATAGTCATACCCCACCCTGTACGTGCGTAGGGACCTATACAACACACATATTTTTTAATTTTTTTTATTTGACGACGACGGCACCACCAGACGTAGTATGCGGCGTTGAACCGTTTGAAAGGCCCTCGAAACGTGGCGACGAGACTGAAGGAACAGTTGCACTTATTAGACAGCCAGAAGACTAAGAGGTGAATCTTTTAACACTCGAGGTTTTGTGATTTTAAAATCCTACCTTCGTGTTCGAATTATGGATCGGGTTGTTGCTACTGTTTCACGGTGGTGTTAAAAATTATTAAAATACGTAAATTAAGTTTAAATAAAATAAATAATTGTTATCGGTTTTTAAATACATTTACATTTAAAATAAATCAATATAATCAACTTCTCCTTTTTCGAGACGTATTTCTATGAATTGTTGTATACGTTGTCTATACATATATTCCCAAGAAGAAGCGTTTGGTGTGTGATACTTATTCCAAATCCCACTTACTGACGGCATCGGATAATATCCTTCCAACTTTACGTTGACGAAATGATTGTTGTGTACAAATACGAACGACACGACTTGATGAGGGTTGACGGCTTCACTCTCCGCGGTTATCCACAGCGGAAAATATGTCTGAGAGGTTTTTATATTTATTAGGTGAACAATCACACCAAATCTTTAAGTAATCAGAATCCCGGTGTAAGGGATTTGCATCCAATGTCGGAATGGTGCCGCTTGAACTTACTACTAGTTAATGATGTTATAAAGGAAATTATACATGCCTTCTTCCGTATTTTCAAATATCGACCGATAGACATCCCTATGTGTATCCATCTCATCTAGCAGTTGTTGTCGAACGTATAACCACATATTTTCACCAAAACCTAAACCCACGACAACAGATCGGAAACCGCAGTTGCCGTCGGGCATTACGTTCTGCATGCGTGAAATGTGACCGTGAATCAAATCTGGTATAAAGCTTTTAAATCTGTTAAAATTCCAGAAACTTTCGTTTTCAACGACCGATTGGAATGAAGCAGACTCTTGTGATAATTGGATATGATCATTTTTTGCTTAAGCTTTCCCTCTTGAAGATGTTGACCGACTACGTTGTAGTGCGGCATTCTGATCTTGCGTTGAATCTTTTTACTATTACGAAAACCAGCAAGAATTTGGATAGGAAAGTCAGCCTTCATGTGACAATTGAGTTCGAAGAATTACGTCGTCAAAGGAATGAGCACATTTGATCGTGTTTAAAATCCACGTTGAGTTAACAATCGAAATCATTATGAGATGATAGTATGCGAAAAATGATGAACGTGGACGAAAACTGTGCGCGAAACGGAGTTCGTACGCTTCCGGAATCGCAAAAAGAAGATTTCCGTCGAAAAATGGGTGAAAAACCACTGGGGCGGTACGCCCCAGTCCACGCAGTGAACCTAGGCGATACGCGCGGATCCAAACGAAAATATCTGGGTTCCCTTGTCCATGCGGTACGCCCCAGATTGGTGGTTCTATTGGGGCGATACGCCTGGGGTGGATTTGATCGGAAACTTGGTTAAAAAGTCAGATTTCATCATTCATCATCATCTCATCCTTATCATCGACGTACCAGCCACCACTCCACGAAAAATTTCATATTACAACCATTAAATCTCTGTTTCGAAGCCTCTGGAATGTTTAGATCGCATCCGGGAACGTTTATACGAGTCTAGATCATCTTTTCACCCGCTGGAATCCGTCAGAATAGGTAATGGTTCATTTTAAACCTTCTGGTTTGATTATGAATGATTAAATCTTAGTTTTGAACGTAATGATATAGTTAGGGTTGTTGATTATTGCCTAGATGATGGCTAGACAAACTTGAACTGTTAACGGGTAAATCCTTGTTTTGAGTCTTTGTAATGCCCGGATTGCATGAAATCATAACAATGGTTATAATGGTTTAAACCATTTGATGGTGGCAATGTAGGTGATTAGTTTGATTAATCTTTGACATGCAACGTGGAAGTTGGGTGTTTCAAACTAATCACAATCATTAACATACTCATTGGAACGATTATCTGATGTTCAGGATAACAGTCAGATTAGTATGTTAAACATGGTTATTAAACCTAATCTAAGCTTTGTGCTGACGTTTTAAACTCAACATTTTTGCAGGACCACGGTGACGACACGGTGAGGATGCACTTCACTATGTTGAACCTTAATGTATCAGACTATGTAATCTATTTAGCTGTTAAGTTGATGTAACAAACGAAACCCTTGTAAAATATTTATTTTAAGTAAATCTGTGTGCTGTGATATCGGTTCAAGTAAGTCACACCTCATCTCTGAGACATCACCACTATGCTTCCGCAATCACATCAGAGTAGCAAGTGACATCATCAAAGGTGATGAGAGGTGGGAGTGTGACAGGGTGGTATCAGAGCCACAGGTTATAGAGAATTTAGGTGGACTTAGAGACCTAGATTATAACCATAGGCTCGTATAGTAACACAGAGAGCACCGAACATGTTTAACAAACAAAACTTGTTTTGAATTAAGCTAGGATAATCAGGTGGTACGGATCCCAGTTATGAGTGGTCAGCATAACTGAAATTCGCAACACGCGTGCATTCTAGTTTGACTTAATCCAAGCAGAACATTAATATCTAAGGAGCGAATAGTTGTGTTAGGATAGGGAAACGTCAGATATCATGTGTGTTGAATGTTATTATTCAATATTTTTTTTTCATGGTACTGATTCGAGTATTCTGTTTATACAGCGATGGCAGACCAAGGGGAAAGGTACATTTATCAGCGGTTCCCTTATGTGGTATTGGATGATACACCGAGCTCGAGTTCGGGGTCTGATTCCGATCCGTCGGAAGTATCTGCGGCTGCATCACAGGCTGCTACACCTGTACCACAGACACCACCAGCACCAGTACCAGCACCAGCACCTATGCCATCTCCACCGAGAGCCCCAGCGTGGGATGGACACAGACGGATGCGAGGTCAAGCTCGCAGGACGACAGGTCTTCCTCCTAGACATCAGATGGCGTCTAGAGATGAACCCGACACCATACATGAGGTGGGGGAGTCATCCCGTCAGGCCGAGCTGCGGGCCCAGATGCAGCAGGTCTCCCAGGATTTACAGGCCCTGAGACAGGAGGTACACCAGCATCATACCCTACTTGAGGATACTCGCACCACTGTACTGGAGATCCTCACTTCCCACCTGACTCTTATGGAGCGGGTGAATGTCTTAGGTACGGACACTCAGACTTGGAGAGCGACGGTAGATGACCGACTTCGGAGGACTTGGAGACAGGCGCTGGTAGCTATCTTTTGGCAGGAGGTAGCATTGTGGAGTGATCGATGGGTGTATTTGAGGGAGTTAGTGAGCACTATGAGTATGGAGGCTCGGCTGATGATGATAGCTATAGTGATGGATGCTATAGCTATAATGATTTCCTGCTTACCGTTCCTTATCCGGTAAGTACGATCAGGGATGTTCATTTTGGTTGTTATTTGTACAGACGGATAGGTTGTTGGTACGTATCGTAGAAGGGAAGTTTTGATTGTTAAATAGATCCCTGGTGGTTGGTATTGATATTATCGTTCCTGATAGTTCTTGTATTGAAACTTTTGGTTGTTTAAAAGCTGATATTGTATAATGAAATGGTTGCTTACGTACATCTGTTAGTATCTATTGTGTTGCATGTAGATGTGAATAAATAAAAATCCTGTGTGGTACAATTTCAAAATCCTGTGTGGTACAATATCAAAATCATGTGTGGTACAATTTCAAAATCCTGTGTGGTACAATATCAAAATCCTGTGTGGTACAATTTCAAAATCCTGTGTGGTACAATATCAAAATCCTGTGTGGTACAATTTCAAAATCCTGTGTGGTACAATATCAAAATCCTGTGTGATACAATTTCAAAATCCTGTGTGGTACAATTTCAAAGTCCCTTGTGGCATCATATCAAAGTCCCTTGTGGCAACATATCAAAGTCCCTTGTGGCATCATATCAAAGTCTGTGTGACAACATATCAAAGTCCCTTGTGGCATCATATCAAAGTCCTGTGTGGCAACATTTCAATTGTCTGTGTGACAACATTTCAAAGTCCTATGTGGCATCATATCAAAGTCCCTTGTGGCATCATATCAAAGTCCCTTGTGGCATCATATCAAAGTCCTGTGTGGCATCATTTCAAAGTCCTGTATGGCAACATTTCAAAGTCTTGTGTCATATTTGCCATGTTTTTGAATTATCAGGACTAAGTATAACTACAAACAATTGGGTGATTTCTGTGTATTGAAAACATATCAGAACTACATCAATGTAGTTATACTTTGCTTTCTATAATCACACTTCAATATAAATTTCAGTGTAACTGAATATGATTGAATTTATGTGATCAAACGGGTTATAACTGTAATGTTCTTGAACTGACCTGAGTTTGTCTGCATGTGGGCAGAACTATGGCTCCAAAAAGAGGTCGACCAGCTAGGAAGGCTAACAAGAACGCTACTAACTCAGGGCTGAATCAAGGTCCATCAGTATATGTTGAATCAAATCCATATCCACAGGTTAATCTGGAAACAAATACTGCTCCACCAGTGAACCCTGGAGCGAACACTGCTCCACCTGCTGGTGCAGGTGGATCCGAATCAAACGAAGCAATGATAGCACGGATTGTGCGTGAACAGCTATCGGCTTGTGGTGTTTTGATACCACATCAACCTCATATCACTTCGGGTTCTGGTGGGGACCACAATCACACATAATACAATGCTACTGGTGGCAACGTAGAAACTCATCATACCACTGGCACAACTACAACTGCTCCTGATCCACCACGACAGGGATGTACTTACAAGTATTTTGCTTCCTGTAACCCTCCTACTTTCACTGGCAAGGAAGGAGCGTGTCACACCCCCACCTCCTGTTACACCAGACGACGTCATTTTTAAAGGTAGCGGAAGCATAGCGGCGAAGTCTCGAAGGTGAGGGGTGACTTACTTGATCCGGTATCATAACACACATAGTTAAGAAAAGCACTAATTACAAATCACGACAAATATTTATTACATGTCCTGAGTATCCGTTTACAACTTAAGTTCCTTCTATTACATCCCAAGTCCTAACTACATGGTGCGTGCACAGGTGTTTCCTCACCGTTGGTACTGATTACCTGTAAAAGATTTAAAGTTTAAAAATATCAGTATAAAACTGGTGAGTTCATAAATAAGACTCGATACAATATGATATGATAGTAAAGTCAATGGTACACATTAACATAAGTGAATAATCATGTGACCCGTATCCAGATCCTTTCTGACAGTCCAGTCTAGAAAATAACCGAAGTCAAAATCCGTGCCTCTAACTCAATGTCTCACTACATCAAGTCGATACCAGGAATGGTGACAAGCATTCACACAAGGGTAGACGCTATCTATCCATGAATGGGGTTGTCAGCCCGATAGTACTATCTTTGTCCACACATTCGGCCCCACATGGGTTAACCAGATACAGTTGGTTTTGAGGACTTTTGTTGTACACAGAAAATAGTCATAATCCCATGACACCCACATGCAAGCCGGTATTGCAATTATTACTAAACATATCACACGTTTGATAAAGATTTCATAATAGTCACCCCGATGTTAAGAAAACAGTAAAAGAAAAGGGGTTGTATGAAACTCACCTGAAGTTTATGAAAAGATAAAATCACACGAACGGTGGCTAAAAATGCTAATCTGCATTAGTTTATTTATAATTAATTATTTGTGTTTTAACTTGCTGATTAGATCTGTTTGAACATTCAATGTCACCGACATTGTAATGAAAAGTCATCGAACTAACATTAGATGTTTAATTAATTATTTAGTCTAATATCATACAATGTACTATAATGTAGGTACCTATACCCGTTTAGGTACCTTGTGTTAAGTTGATGACTCATTGGATTAGCCGGAATAATCTCCGACTAATTAGTTAGGTAATGCTGTTGATTATATTACTTAAACAGTCCCTAGATGAAATCTCGGCTTAGGAATGATTAATTCTTGTCACTAATTATCCATGTATCACAAAACATAACAATATGACATTTGAATAGGTTAAACAATCATGTTTAACATATTAATCCGACTGTTATCATAAAATCAGACAGTTATTCCAATTGGTAGGGTAATAACTGTGATTAGTTTGAAACACTTGGGATTAACCTTGCATTTCAAAGATTAACCAAAATAATCACTTACATTGTCATAATCCAATGGTTTAAACCATTAGAAGTATTGTTATGGTTTAGTGAAAACCGGGCATTATAACGGATCAAAACAGGCATTTACCCGTTAACAAGACAAGTTATCCGTCAAAAATCATTCCTAGCTATCATCTAAGCAATAATCAACAACCCTAACTATATCATTACGTTCAAAAACACGATCTAATCAATGAAGATCAAGTCAGAAGATTAAAAAGGATAGTTACCCAAATCAGACGATTCTACGGACAAAATCACGATCAGGACGTGTATACACGTTCACCGGTTCGAGCTGGACGTTCTGGTGGTGTCAAATATGAGTTTTGGTGGGAGATTGGTCAAGATCTTGAGTTACAGAGGGTTTAAAGTCGAGAGGAAAGAAAATAGAATTTTCTGCATGCTTCTGCGATATAACAAGCTGGTTCAACAGACCGACCTACTCGTCGCGTACCGCGACGAGTGGCCCACATGTCGTCGCGTACCGCGAGGGATTCCGGATAAAATTTGATATCTTGACTTGTCGCGTACCGCGACAAGACTCCAAGGAGTCGTCGCGTACCGCGAGGGATCCAATTTCAAGATTTTTCTTCGTTTCGCGATTCCGGACAATCCGTAACTCGGTTTCACGCACGGTTTTCTCCCATATTCCCAATTTCTCACACACTTTAAACCTGTAATGATTAAAATCATCAATTTAACACAGATTCCTAGAACGACCAAACGTGCTCGTGTTATTGATGACGTAATGTTTACCTGCAATTGTCACAGTCTCCTCCTGTTACAGAAATTTCGTCCCGAAATTTGCTTTAACTCCTACAGTTTGATCGCCTATGTAAACAAATGAGGATACTTCTGTTTCATGCGGTCTTCACGTTCCCATGTGTACTCTGGCCCTCGTTTAGAATTCCATTTGACTTTTACAATTGGTATTCGACTTCGTTTGAGGGTCTTTTCATCTCGATTCATTACTTCGACTGGTTCTTCCGTGAACTGTAGGTTTTCGGCAATGTGTATCTCATCAAGAGGTATGACTAGTGACTCGTCCAATAGGCACTTTTTCAGATTCGAGACATGAAACACATCATGTATGTTACTAAGTTCTGAGGGTAACTCTAATCTGTATGCTACCATTCCAATCCTTTCAAGAATTGTAAATGGTCCTACAAATCTTGGTGAGAGTTTTCCTCGTTTACCGAATCTGAAAATACCTTTCCAGGGAGAGACTTTTAGCATCACTTTATCACCAATCTGGAATTCGAGTGGTCTACGTCGATTATCAGCATAACTCTTCTGTCGATCGCATGCTGCTTTAATTCGTTCCTGAATGAGCGCGATCTTATCAGTCGTTTCCTGGATCAGTTCCGGGCCAACAATCTGACTTTCGCCTACTTCTGACCAACACACAGGAGATCGGCATTTGCGCCCGTACAAAGCTTCAAATGGAGCACATTGGATACTAGTATGATAGCTGTTATTATAAGAAAATTCAACCAATGGCAGATGAGTATCCCAGCTACCTCCAAAATCAATTACACAGCTTCGAAGCATGTCTTCTAATGTTTGATTTGTACGTTCAGTCTGCCCATCCGTTTGTGGATGATAAGCTGTGCTCATGTTGATCTGTGTACCCAAGGCATGTTGAAGAGTTTGCCAAAAACGTGACATAAATCGACTATCTCTATCAGAAATAATAGAGATTGGCACTCCATGTCGCATTACGATTTCGTTGATGTAGAGTTTAGCTAAACGGTCCATGGAATAGTCTTCCCGAATTGGTAAGAAATGTGCTGATTTGGTAAGGCGATCTACGATGACCCAAATAGCATCATGGTTATGCGCCGTTCTGGGTAATTTAGTGATGAAATCCATGGAAATTTGTTCCCATTTCCACATAGGGATTTCTGGTTGTTGCAATAGCCCAGATGGTCTTTGATGTTCTGCCTTAACCTTAAGGCACGTTAAGCATTTATTCACATATTCTGCTATTTGTTTCTTCATACCAGGCCACCAGTAGAAGTCTTTGAGATCTTTATACATCTTGTCAGTACCTGGATGAATAGAATATTTGGATTTGTGAGCTTCGTCCAAGATAATTGGTCTGATATTACCAAGTACTGGGATCCATGCTCGGTTTTTGAAATATAATATTCCATCCGTTTTGGTTTCAAGTTGTTTATCTAACCCTCGTAATTTCTCAACGGTGTAATTTGTTGTTTGCAAGGCCTGCCGTTGAGTTTCACGTATTTGAGGGTTTAGACTAGTTTGAATCGTCATTTCCAGCGCTTTCACACGTATGGGTTTGACTCTCTCTTTGCGACTTAAAGCATCGGCTACAACATTTGCTTTACCTGGGTGGTAACGGATTTCGCAGTCATAGTCGTTCAGAAGTTCCACCCATCGCCTTTGTCGCATATTTAGCATTTTCTGATCTAGAATGTGTTGAAGACTTTTGTGATCTGTATAGACCGTACACTTCGTCCCGTACAAGTAATGTCTCCATATCTTGAGTGCAAACACTACTGCACCAAGTTCTAGATCATGAGTGGTGTAATTCTTCTCGTGCACTTTTAGCTGCCGAGAAGCATAGGCAATCACCTTGTTGTTCTGCATCAGCACACACCCGAGTCCTTGACGTGAGGCATCACAGAAGACTATGAAATTCTCTGTGCCTTCTGGTAGTGCCAGAATAGGTGCATTGCAGAGTTTATGCTTCAACAGTTGAAATGCCTCCTCCTGTTGAGAGTCCCATATGAACTTTTGATCTTTTTGGGTTAGAGTAGTTAAAGGCAAGGCTATCTTTGAAAAGTTCTTGATGAATCTTCTGTAATAGCCCGCTAACCCTAAGAATTGACGAATCTCTGTTGGGGTTTTCGGTGTCTCCCATTGCTTTACCGCTTCAATCTTGCTGGGATCCACTTGTATACCATTTTCATTTACTACATGCCCAAGAAACTGGACTTCCCGTAACCAGAACTCACATTTGGAAAATTTGGCATAAAGTTTCTCATGTGCTAAAAGTTCCAAGATCAGTTTTAAGTGTTGCACATGTTCTTGTTGACTGCGGGAGTAAATGAGAATGTCATCAATAAAAACAATCACGAATTTATCCAAGTAAGGTCTACACACACGATTCATCAGATCCATAAACACTGCAGGCGCATTAGTCAGCCCGAAGGGCATTACTAAAAACTCATAATGCCCGTATCGAGTTCAAAAAGCTGTTTTAGAAACATCATCATCATGGATTCGTAGTTGATGATATCCAGATCTGAGATCGATTTTTGAAAAATAGATAGCACCTTGCAATTGATCGAATAGATCATCTATACGGGGTAGTGGATAACGATTTTTGATTGTCAATTTATTGAGTTCCCGATAGTCGATACACATCCTGAGAGTACCGTCCTTCTTTTTCACAAAAAGGATAGGTGCGCCCCAAGGTGAGTAACTCGGTCTAATGAAACCTTTGTCTAAAAGTTCCTGTAATTGACTCGATAGTTCTTGCATTTCCGATGGAGCCAATCGGTAAGGAGCTTTAGCTATAGGTGCTGCTCCTGGTACTAAGTCAATACGAAACTCAACTTGTCTCACTGGGGGTAATCCTGATATATCGTCAGGAAAAACTTCAGGATATTCTCGAACTACAGGAATGTCTTCAATACGTTTTTGATGTGGTTTGTTTTCAGTCACGTAAGCTAAAAAGGCTTGACAGCCCTTTCTTAAGCACTTTCGAGCTTGCATACATGATATGATACTCAGTTTCCTGCCAGCCCTTTCACCTTGTATCATAAGTGTATCACCATTTGGTAATGAAATACGAATCATCTTATTTTGACATATGACTTCCACTCGATTTTCTGAAAGCCAGTCCATACCAATAACAACATCAAAGCTTCCCAATTCAATAGGAAGAAGATCAATATTAAAAAGATGATCGTTTAGATTCAATAAACACCCTTGAATCACATTGTTAGTCATAATTGACTTGCCATTAGCAAGTTCAATGATGTAAGGGTTTGTTAGGTTATCAACGGCCAATCCGAGTAGTGAAGCAAAATCAGAGGAAACAAAACTTTTGTCCGCTCCGGTGTCAAAAAGAACAGATACATAGTGATTGTTAAGAAGAAACGTACCGGTAACGGTGTTGTTATCACGTCGAGCCTCTTCCGCCCCTATCTGGAAGGCTCTTCCTCTTGCTTCATTGCCCTGGTTGGTGTTGTTGGTAGGGCAGTTTTTCATGAAGTGATCCGGGCTTCCACATCTGAAGCACGACCGGTTGAATTGTTGTGGTTGTTGTTGTTGAGTTCCTTGGTTTGATCAGCGAACAGGGAGATTGCAATATTTGGAGAAATGCCCGACCTTGTTACAATTGTTACAAACAGGGCAGGGTCCCACATGATGAAATGGGCACTTAGGACATTTAGGTGCTTGCCCTACATAGGCTTTTCTCTCCAAAGTTGTGGCAATGTATCCCTTTGCCATTTGCACATTCCGGCTGGGTTCCACCGGAGCCCCTGGTTTGCCTTTCCCAACCCATTTTCGTTTCACCCCTTTAACAGTGCTGGGGGTAGTAGTTGCCAGACTGCTGCTTGACTCACCTTTCACTGTCAAGGTACCACTTCTTACTGCAACATCGGTAAGCCTGGTGGTTAAGGTGATAGCATGTTTCAAAGTACGTGGTTCAGCTGCCGTGACCATTCCCTTGATTTGAGGTACCAGACCTTTGATATATTTTTCTATCAAAGCCTGCTCAGTTGGAAACATGTTTGGCAGCAGACATGTTAATTCGTGAAATCGATCGGTATATTTCAAACAATCAGCACCGATCATAGAATGGTTCCAAAATTCCTCTTGGAGCTTTTGGATTTCAGTGATGGGACAATATTCTGACAGAATCAAAGTTTTAAACTCGTCCCAAGTCATAGCATCCACAACAGCCGTGGTCAAGGTTTTTGCCTGGGTATTCCACCAGGTCAATGCTGAGTCTGTCAGTGAACAAGCTGCATAAGACACTTTGTGTTCAGCCAAACACTGGCTGATCTTGAGCTTAGTCTCCATGCTCTCAATCCATTTCAAAAGTCCTGACGCTCCTTCCTTCCCTGTAAAAGTAGGGGGATTGCAAGAAGCGAAGTACTTATAAGTGCATCCTCGTTGTGGAGGATCCGGATTGATTGTGTTGGTACTAGTCGTATGGCGGGTTTCAACATGTCCGCCTGTAGCATTATGCTCCGTATGGACTCTACCCGAGCCAGAAGCACGATTTGTTTGATATTGGGCCAACATGCCCGTAAGAACAGCGGATAATTGGTCACCTGCTATACGAGCAACGTCCGCTTCATTTAGACTGGGTCCATTCACAGGTGGATCCTGAATGGATTCTTGAGTTTGAGGATTTTTAGCAGAACGACCTCTTCTAGGGGCCATAGTCTAATCACACACAGATAAAGTAAAGTCAGAACAAGAATCCATAGTCGTAATAAAGACAAATGTTGTATAACTACTTCGAGTTTTTCACAGTTATATTGTACACCACTAAGTCATGTTCATAGTTGCAGTTATACTAGTACGTCTGTTTATCTTGCCAAGCGTATACTAGTATCATTTTATAGTCTACCAAAATGACACCGATTTAGACATGTTACTACACTGATATGTACTAGTATTACATTATTTCACTATAATGTAGTACCGATATTAATATGTTTCTACACGTGTTTGTTATGTACTAGTATTACATTATTTCACTATAATGTAACACCGATATTGATATGACCCTATCACAAATTTTGTTACGTACTAGTATTACATTACTTCACCGCAATGTAACACCGATATTGTTATGACTCCACATGAGTCTTGTTATGTACTAGTATTACATTACTTCACCGCAATGTAACACCGATATTGTTATGTTTTCGCACAAGTTTTCTTTTTATATGACTTGAAAAGTTAGCACCGGCTATAATGTAAAGACACAATGTTGCACATACAATGTTAAAAGAAAACTTTTATTATAACTGTCACAGTTGTACATTAGGATTAGTACATATGCAAGAAAATATCCTAATGCAGTTGTACCCACTATTACAACCTAACCGTCCGAGGCCTATTTTACAAGTCAAAACTTCCTCGGAGTAGTACAGTCCAGCCTATTCGATTCCTTTACCGTAGTAAATACAGTAAACATGTGATAATGATGGCCACCGCTGCCATCACTATTGCTGCGTCCAACAGTCGTAGCTCCATCCTCATATTGCCTAACCCTACCATCCATCCCCTAACTCTCTCTACCCCACTCCTACACATACCACCCAAAGTCCACTGAAGTCTACCCTCAATCACCTCCCTCCATGCCCTGGCACCTGCCTCCAGGACAGCAACATGTTCAGCTAAACTCTCATAGGCCGTGCGAGTTTCCCACAGAGTGTCACGTGTTTCCTGCAATGAAACACGCGATAACTGAAGATCCAATGTAACCCGTCGCAGCTGAACTCTCATCTCAGCCTGCTGAGATGACTCGCCTTCCTCATGTATGGAATGAGGTACATCCCGGGTGCTAGTGGTCCTCTCGGAATAGGACCTGTCGAGATGCGGGCTCGTCCCCGCCTTCCTCCAAACCCTGTAAATACTGGTACTTGCTGTGGTGGTGTAGGGCTTTGTGCCCTCCCGATAGCTGGTGAGTCAGCATCTAACAGATGCTGAGGTATAGGTGGTGTAGGTGGTATTGATGGTAAAGTCTGGTGGGACATTTGAGATGACGGCACTGTCTGTGTTGATCCTGAACTTGTTTCCGTGCCAAATGAATCACTTTCTGAGTCTGACATTGCTGTATCGACACACAAGTTCGTATTAGTAACATAAAATAAATAAATAACAACAACATTTATTTGAGTGTTTATATTTGTTAACTATGTTCGGTGCTCTCAGTGTAACTATTTGAGCCTATGGTTACAATCTAGGTTTCTAAGTCCGCCTAAATTCTATAACCTGTGGCTCTGATACCACCCTGTCACACCCCCACCTCCTGTTACACCAGACGACGTCATTTTTAAAGGTAGCGGAAGCATAGCGGCGAAGTCTCGAAGGTGAGGGGTGACTTACTTGATCCGGTATCATAACACACATAGTTAAGAAAAGCACTAATTACAAATCACGACAAATATTTATTACATGTCCTGAGTATCCGTTTACAACTTAAGTTCCTTCTATTACATCCCAAGTCCTAACTACATGGTGCGTGCACAGGTGTTTCCTCACCGTTGGTACTGATTACCTGTAAAAGATTTAAAGTTTAAAAATATCAGTATAAAACTGGTGAGTTCATAAATAAGACTCGATACAATATGATATGATAGTAAAGTCAATGGTACACATTAACATAAGTGAATAATCATGTGACCCGTATCCAGATCCTTTCTGACAGTCCAGTCTAGAAAATAACCGAAGTCAAAATCCGTGCCTCTAACTCAATGTCTCACTACATCAAGTCGATACCAGGAATGGTGACAAGCATTCACACAAGGGTAGACGCTATCTATCCATGAATGGGGTTGTCAGCCCGATAGTACTATCTTTGTCCACACATTCGGCCCCACATGGGTTAACCAGATACAGTTGGTTTTGAGGACTTTTGTTGTACACAGAAAATAGTCATAATCCCATGACACCCACATGCAAGCCGGTATTGCAATTATTACTAAACATATCACACGTTTGATAAAGATTTCATAATAGTCACCCTGATGTTAAGAAAACAGTAAAAGAAAAGGGGTTGTATGAAACTCACCTGAAGTTTATGAAAAGATAAAATCACACGAACGGTGGCTAAAAATGCTAATCTGCATTAGTTTATTTATAATTAATTATTTGTGTTTTAACTTGCTGATTAGATCTGTTTGAACGTTCAATGTCACCGACATTGTAATGAAAAGTCATCGAACTAACATTAGATGTTTAATTAATTATTTAGTCTAATATCATACAATGTACTATAATGTAGGTACCTATACCCGTTTAGGTACCTTGTGTTAAGTTGATGACTCATTGGATTAGCCGGAATAATCTCCGACTAATTAGTTAGGTAATGCTGTTGATTATATTACTTAAACAGTCCCTAGATGAAATCTCGGCTTAGGAATGATTAATTCTTGTCACTAATTATCCATGTATCACAAAACATAACAATATGACATTTGAATAGGTTAAACAATCATGTTTAACATATTAATCCGACTGTTATCATAAAATCAGACAGTTATTCCAATTGGTAGGGTAATAACTGTGATTAGTTTGAAACACTTGGGATTAACCTTGCATTTCAAAGATTAACCAAAATAATCACTTACATTGTCATAATCCAATGGTTTAAACCATTAGAAGTATTGTTATGGTTTAGTGAAAACCGGGCATTATAACGGATCAAAACAGGCATTTACCCGTTAACAAGACAAGTTATCCGTCAAAAATCATTCCTAGCTATCATCTAAGCAATAATCAACAACCCTAACTATATCATTACGTTCAAAAACACGATCTAATCAATGAAGATCAAGTCAGAAGATTAAAAAGGATAGTTACCCAAATCAGACGATTCTACGGACAAAATCACGATCAGGACGTGTATACACGTTCATCGGTTCGAGCTGGACGTTCTGGTGGTGTCAAATATGAGTTTTGGTGGGAGATTGGTCAAGATCTTGAGTTACAGAGGGTTTAAAGTCGAGAGGAAAGAAAATAGAATTTTCTGCATGCTTCTGCGATATAACAAGCTGGTTCAACAGACCGACCTACTCGTCGCGTACCGCGACGAGTGGCCCACATGTCGTCGCGTACCGCGAGGGATTCCGGATAAAATTTGATATCTTGACTTGTCGCGTACCGCGACAAGACTCCAAGGAGTCGTCGCGTACCGCGAGGGATCCAATTTCAAGATTTTTCTTCGTTTCGCGATTCCGGACAATCCGTAACTCGGTTTCACGCACGGTTTTCTCCCATATTCCCAATTTCTCACACACTTTAAACCTGTAATGATTAAAATCATCAATTTAACACAGATTCCTAGAACGACCAAACGTGCTCGTGTTATTGATGACGTAATGTTTACCTGCAATTGTCACAGAGCGGCTGGATTAATAAGGTGGATCGAGGAAATGGAAACGAAACTTAAAATCAGCCAGTGTTTGGAGGAGCATAAGGTGTCTTATGTTGCCTGTTCTTTTAAAGAATCAGCTTTGACCTGGTGGAATACCCAGGCAAAAACATTGGGCTCAGCTACAGTCAACTCGATGGGCTGGAACAAATTTAAAACTCTGATTAGATCAGAGTACTGCCCACTCACTGAGATTCAAAAGCTCCAGGAGGAATTCTGGAATCATTCAATGATTGGGGCTGATTGTTTAGCGTACACTCATCGTTTCCACGAACTTACTTGTTTACTTCCCGATATGTTTCCTACAGAAGCAGCGTTAATCGAGAAGTACATTAAGGGTTTGGTTCCCCAAATACGAGAAATGGTAACTGCAGCTGAACCCATAACCCTCAAACGTGCAATTCTGTTGACCACTAAGCTTACCGATGAGGCGGTAAGGAGTGGTATGTTGGTAACAAAAACTCAGACGGCCGTGGGCCGTAGTGATGTCGGTACCTCTAATGTTTCCAAAGGTACCAAACGAAAGTGGTTTGGCAAAACAAAGGTGAGAGCTCCAGCTGAAATCAACCAGAGCAAGGCAATTGTGAAGAATTTTGGTACTGTTATTTCTGAAAAGAAAGGTTACACTGGACAGGCACCTAAATGTACTCGGTGTTCATTTCATCATATAGGACCGTGTCCTACTTGTGCCAACTGTAATAGAGTTGGGCACTACACCAAGTATTGCAACTTGCCTGCTCGCCAATCAAATCAAGCACCACAACAAACCACTCAAACGAACCGATCATGTTACAAGTGCGGGAGTCCTGATCACTTGATTAGAAACTGCCCAAACAATAATAACACCAATCCGGGGAATGAAGCTAGAGGGAGAGCTTTCCAGATTGGTGCTATCGAGGCGAGACACGATGCTAACATTGTCACTGGTACGTTTCTACTCAATGACCTTTATGCATCAATTCTTTTTGATACGGGGGCAGATAAGAGCTTTATCTCTCCTGAATTTGCATCATTACTATCATTGCCTGCGGTAGAACTAAAAACTCCTTACGTTATTGAACTTGCTAATGGCAAGTTGATTAAAACTAACAGTGTTATTCAAGGATGTTCCTTGAATCTGAATGATCATCTTTTCAATATCGATTTACTTTCTATTGAGCTTGGGAGCTTTGATGTTGTTGTCAGTATGGACTGGCTTTCTATTAACCAAGCTAAAGTAATATGTCAAAATAAGGTGATCCGTATTCCATTACCTGATGGTAATACACTGATAGTTCAAGGGGAACGAGCTGGTAGAAAACTGGGTATCATTTCATGTATGCAAACTCAGAAATGCTTACGGAAAGGGTGTCTGGCCTTTCTAGCACATGTGATTGATAACAGTTCTTTACAAAAACGTATCCAAGATATTCCAGTAGTCAAGGATTTTCCTGAAGATATATCAGGATTACCCCCAGTGAGACAGGTTGAATTTCATATTGACTTGATTCCAGGCGCAGCACCTATTGCTAAAGCCCCGTATCGGCTTGTGCCATCAGAAATGCAAGAACTTTCAGGTCAACTACAAGAACTCTTAGACAAGGGTTTTATTAGACCTAGTTTCTCACCCTGGGGAGCACCAGTTCTTTTTGTGAAAAAGAAGGATGGTTCATTCAGGATGTGTATTGACTACCGGGAGCTCAATAAACTAACAATCAAAAACCGTTATCCATTGCCACGTATAGACGATCTGTTTGATCAACTTCAAGGCGCTACCTACTTCTCAAAAATTGATTTGAGATCCAGATATCATCAATTACGAGTGCATGAAGATGATGTTCCAAAAACTGCATTCCGAACTCGATACGGGCATTATGAATTTCTAGTGATGCCGTTTGGATTAACAAACGCTCCTGCAGTTTTCATGGATCTCATGAATCGGGTATGTAGGCCTTACTTGGATAAGTTTGTGATTGTATTTATTGATGTCATTCTTATTTATTCTCGAAACCAACATGAACATGCTCAACACTTGAAACTGATCTTAGAACTTTTGGCACGAGAAAAATTATATGCCAAGTTCTCCAAGTGTGACTTCTGGTTACGAGAAGTTCAATTTCTTGGTCATGTAGTAAACGAGAACGGTATTCAAGTGGATCCCAGTAAGATTAAGGCTGTAGAACAATGGGAGACACCACGAACCCCAACAGAGATACGTCAATTTCTAGGGCTGGCAGGTTATTATCATCGATTTATCAAGAATTTTTCAAAGATAGCCTTGCCACTGACGACGTTGACACAAAAAAAATCAACCGTTTATATGGGGTTCTCAACAGGAGGAGGCATTCCAACTGTTGAAACAAAAACTCTGCAACGCACCTATTTTGGCATTACCGGAAGGTATTGATAATTTCACAGTGTATTGTGATGCTTCGCGCCAAGGTCTCGGGTGTGTTTTAATGCAGAACGATAAGGTGATTGCTTACGCTTCTCTGCAGTTGAAAGTACATGAGAAGAATTACACTACGCATGATCTAGAACTTGGTGCAGTGGTGTTTGCACTTAAAATTTGGAGACATTATTTATACGGAACAAAGTGTATTATATACACTGATCACAAAAGTCTTCAACACATTCTAGATCAGAAAATGTTGAACATGCGACAAAGGCGGTGGGTTGAACTGTTGAACGATTATGACTGTGAAATTCGTTATCATCCGGGAAAAGCGAATGTTGTAGTCGATGCCTTAAGTCACAAGGAACGAGTCAAACCGTTACGAGTGAAAGCGTTAGGTATGACTATTCGAACCAGTCTGATTCCTCAGATTAACGAAGCTCAGCAACAAGCTTTACATGTAACAAACTATTCTGCTGAGGGACTGAGGGGATTAGACAAGAAACTCGATATCAAAACTGATGGGGTGTTGTATTTCAAGAACCGAATTTGGGTTCCTGTATTCGGTAACTCAAGAACAATCATCTTGGATGAGGCGCACAAATCCAGGTATTCTATTCATCCGGGTGCTGATAATATTTATAAAGATCTTAAAGATTTTTACTAGTGGCCTGGAATGAAGAAACATATAGCGAAATACGTGGGTCGATGCTTAACGTGCTTAAAAGTTAAGGCTGAACATCAACGACCTTCTGGGTTATTGCAACAACCGGAGATTCGCATGTGGAAATGGGATCAGATCTCTATGGATTTTATCACTAAACTACCCAGAACATCACGAAATCATGACTCTATATGGGTTATCGTTGATTGCCTTACTAAATCTGCGCATTTCATTCCCATCCGAGAAGATTACTCCATGGATCGTTTGAAGCACTATACGGGCGCAAATGTAGATCACCAATCTGTTGGTCAGAGGTAGGTGAAAATCAAATCATAGGCCCAGAACTCATACAAGAAACTACTGATAAGATTGCACTCATCCGAGAACGAATTAAAGCTGCTCGCGATCGACAAAAGAGTTATGCTGACAATCGTCGTAAACCCTTAGAATTTCAAATCGGTGATCTAGTGATGTTGAAAGTTTCACCATGGAAAGGCATCTTCAGATTTGGGAAGAAAGGTAAACTTTAACCAAGATTTGTAGGACCATTCAAAATTTTGGAACGAATCGGATCAGTGGCCTACAGACTTGAATTACCTCCTGAACTTGGTAACATTCATGATGTTTTTCATGTATCAAATCTGAAGAAGTGTCTAGCTGATGAATCTTTGATTGTACCTCTTAAAGAAATCCAAATTGATGAAAAACTTCAATTCAGGGAAGAACCAGTTGAAGTAATGGATCGAGAGCTGAAGGTGTTGAAACGCAGTCGCATACCTATTGTCAAAATTCGATGGAATTCACAGCGTGGACCTGAGTATACATGGGAACGAGAAGATCGCATGAAAGCAAAATACACACAACTATTCTTATGATCAATTGTTATCAAGTAAGTCTTCACTAAATTTCGGGACGAAATTTTTCTAACAGGAGGAGACTGTGACAATTGAGTTCGAAGAATTACGTCGTCAAAGGAATGAGCACATTTGATCGTGTTTAAAATCCACGTTGATTTAACAATCAAAATCATTATGGGATGATAGTATGCGAAAAATGATGAACGTGGACGAAAACCGTGCGCGAAACGGAGTTCGTACGCTTCCGGAATCGCAAAAAGAAGATTTCCGTCGAAAAATGGGTGAAAAACCACTGGGGCGGTACGCCCCAGTCCACGCAGTGAACCTAGGCGATACGCGCGGATCCATACGAAAATATCTGGGTTCCCTTGTCCGCGTGGTACGCCCCAGATTGGTGGTTCTATTGGGGCGATACGCCTGGGGTGGATTTGATCGGAAACTTGGTTAAAAAGTCAGATTTCATCATTCATCATCATCTCATCCTTATCATCGACGTACCAGCCACCACTCCACGAAAAATTTCATCTTACAACCATTAAATCTCTGTTTCGAAGCCTCTGGAACGTTTAGATCGCATCCGGGAACGTTTATACGAGTCCAGATCATCTTTTCACCCGCTGGAATCCGTCAGAATAGGTAATGGTTCATTTTAAACCTTCTGGTTTTATTATGAATGATTAAATCTTATTTTTGAATGTAATGATATAGTTAGGGTTGTTGATTATTGCCTAGATGATGGCTAGGATTGATTATGAATGACAAACTTGAACTGTTAACGGGTAAATCCTTGTTTTGAGCCGTTGTAATGCCTGGATTGCATGAAATCATAACAATGGTTATAATGGTTTAAACCATATGATGGTGGCAATGTAGGTGATTAGTTTGATTAATCTTTGACATGCAACGATAAAGTTGGGTGTTTCAAACTAATCACAATCATTAACATACTCATTGGAACGATTATCTGATGTTCAGGATAACAGTCAGATTAGTATGTTAAACATGGTTATTAAACCTAATCTAATACTACATTGTGATATTTCATGATATTTGGGTAATCAATAACAATGATTGATCATTCCTAAGCCATTAAACTGTCTAGGAACTGTGTTATCCTTATAATCAACAACATTAACTATTTGGTTAATCTAAGATTATACTGATTAATCAAGGGTGTCATCAACCTAGTATCAGGAACCTGAATCAGTATAGGTTCCTACATTATCATACATTGTATGATATGATATTAAGATAATCATTAAAAATCTTATATTGGTTTGATGACTATTAAGGCAATGTCTTTGACATTGGACGTTCAAGAAGATTTAATCAATAAGTTGGAACATAAATAACATATCAAACATAAACTAATGCAGAATCTCATCATTTGCACCAGTTACGAGTGTTCCTATTGCTGTGAGACATCAAGTGAGTTTCGTACAACCCCTTTTCTTTTTAATGTTTTATAAACATCGGGGTAACTCTGCAAACTGTTTCTGAACATATGATATGCATCACTGATATCTGTGTGATTTCACGTGACTTTTGTGAGATTTCATGGGATTTTGCCGTTAGCATCTTTATCACAGTATCAAAAGTCCTCATCTCTTAAACTGTATCTAGTGAACCCATGTGGGGCCGAACAGGAATCATTGATAGTACTATTGGCTGACAACCCATTCGCTGGGAGGATTGCATCTCCCCTGGTGTGAATGTTTGGTACCTGTTTCCATAACAACTTTCTTAATGTTTGTGATAGACATTAAGATCATGAGGCATTAAGATATTTACCGACAGGTAGTATCTTCGTGAAACGTACAACTGTCCGAAAGGAACTAGATACGGGTCCCATGGTTATCCGGAACTGAACATTTTGAGAACTTACTTATCATATCATATTGTTTTAAATTGAACTGTCGAACTCACCAGCTTTGTGCTGACGTTTTAAACTCAACATTTTTGCAGGACCACGGTGACGACACGGTGAGGATGCACTTCACTTAGTTGAACCTTAATGTATCAGACTATGTAATCTATTTAGCTGTTAAGTTGATGTAACAAACGAAACCCTTGTAAAATATTTATTTTAAGTAAATCTGTGTGCTGTGATATCGGTTCAAGTAAGTCACACCTCATCTCTGAGACATCACCACTATGCTTCCGCAATCACATCAGAGTAGCAAGTGACATCATCAAAGGTGACGAGAGGTGGGGGTGTGACACTTCATACAGGCATGAAGAAAATGATGTATATTCAGAACCACAAAATAGCGGGCATGATTATTTCGACGGGGGCCATCATGATAAAGTGTTTTGGGATACCAATCAGGTATAATTTTGATTGACTTTCGTGTTTTTAACATTAGATATATTTTAAGTCATGTTATTGTTTTAGGAATTTATGTCTCATGATGAGTTGGTTGCCTGGGTGAAAAGCAGAGCGGTTGACAACGGTTATATTGTAGTCACCGCTTGATCTAAAAAGAAATGAGACGTTGTAAAGAAGGTATGGTTCGATCTATACGACATGTACCGAAAAAGGTGGGGTGTTGAATTAAAAAAGTGGGGTGTGTGAATAACCACTCCCATATATAATTTATGGAATCTTACGTCGTTTCGTTATTTGTACGAGATTTCAATTTCAAAATTTTTATATGTGTCTTGTAGCATTATACGTTGCGTATAAGGCCCTTTTCAGTACAATCACCAGACTCTAAAACCAATTATTGTCCTTTATATGCCACGTACAGTACTCTACGTGGCGTATAACTTTTTCCACGTACAGTACTCTCGTGGCGTATAACTTTTTCAGCATGTCAGGCTCTAGACTGTTCATCTCCTATTATTGTCATTTATACTCCACGTAGAGTACGATACGTGGCGTACAACATTCCATCATTGTGCAGAGGTGTCAGTACTGTTTGTACGTGGCTTATAGTATTCTACGTGTCGTACAATATCCAATTATTGCCTAGAATGTCAGCCTAGAATGCTGTTGTACGTGGCATAGGGATCTCTACGCCACGTATTGTAACCTGTACGTGGCGTAAGGCTCTATACAAGTGGGTGTGAGATTAACACAACCCCATGAAAATTTACTTTGTGTGTGTGACGAATGTATGTATTCAATAAATAAAGTTTTATATGAACACATTTACATGTTCTTAGAGTAACATACAATTGAATTATGTCTCTCTATCTTGTTAAATTACGTTACAAGTTGTATGTTTTTATAAAACATCTTTAAAAAATATAAATATGTTATTTAAAATAAATAATTTTAAAGTTTATTTATATAACTTGCGTAATACACATGTTTTTAACCTAGCTTATAATATACTCGTAAATTTAGTACAGATTAACATTCGTTGGGCTTGGAAAATTAGATAAACAACTCAATTATTCTTGCATTAAGTGTTGCAAAGGAACTTAATGTTAAATAAATGTTTCATGAATCATTTCACAAGAAGTTCGATTATGTTCATATATTTGATACAGGAACATACATGAATAAGAAATCTTGTTAATTCCATTAAATGAATAAATATGAAGAGATGACGTGTTCGTTTGTTTGTGTTCGTACAAACTATTAAACTATCAAACCCTTAAAATAGAACTATTACATTGTCAAACTTGTTAAACCAACAAATTTACTTTAATTTGTACAATTCCATTGGTATTAATAATTTACAAACACCCCTATTTTAAATACGATACTAAATTTCAAAAGGACGTAATTATACAGACACCAGCCCATTCTCACTTGTTCAGACATCAAATTTAATACGAGTTGCATGAATTGTGATTTTTTTTTCTTACAAGGGCCGTATGAGGTATTTTATTTATTTATTTATTTTTTGGACTAAATGAGCCATATGATTTCTTTTTGACCGAGACATATAAATGACTGGCGTGACAATAAACATAACTGGGACCATATGTAGCGGGGTGTGAGCACCTGGGTGATGGGGTGTCATGCGCTAGTCACGTCCCTACCCCTGTTACAGACCCGACGTGAGCCGGGTGTGAGCGGCTCCGTGTAAGCCTAGTCACGGGCTAATGAAAGTGAAGAGAGGTGATGACAACGTAGTGAGGAGCAGTGACGGAGATTGGAAATAAAGTCGGAGGGGGCCGGAGGATTTTTAGGAAGAAAACGGAGGGGCCGAAGGATTTTTAGGATGAAAACGGAGGGGGCGAAAGATTTTTATGAAGAAAACGAATAGAATAGAAGGATTTTCCGACGAAATACTATTATATCGACCCTTCTGAGCAAAAAAACAGGGTGGGCCGGGGCACCCTGTTTCCCTTAAAAGCTTCGTCCCTGGTGAGGAGGGAGTAATAGTTACTCGCGTGTATCTGACTTCTGAGTCATAAGAATAGTAATTTATATGACGTTTATAAACGCTTGCGTGAAGTGAAAAGAGAGTGATAATTACACATAGTCTGATAGATTATACGTGTGTTATATAACCTTTTTCACAAACTGTACAGCTCGTGTTATAACATCATGTGATGTTTTGATTACATCACGTGGTATATCTAGTCAAAGCTAAAAAGTTATTTTGATCATAATCATGGTTATCGGAACAATTCCAAGAAATAATAATTATCTTCTACGTATATTTGTTATAACTTAAATAAATTAAAAAAAAAAAAGACAACGAACCAAGTCATATGATGTAAGTTTAGTATTCACATCACTCACCAACTTGCATCATAACATGATATGCTTTTCAATTTTCATTAGGACTTTATGAAAAAGTGAAGGCAAAAGTAAATAATATAATTTGTATTAGTTAACATACATTTAAAAACATAAAGATAAATATAAATCTATACATGAACGAACCTGTTAGATTCTAGTTAGTTTCGAGTTTCTGACCGGATCGGTTTTGGTTTTGGTTTTGTGCGACCGGATCGGTTTTGGTTTTGGTATTGTGCGGGTAAAGCAGGGTCGTCTTTAAGAGATTAGGTGGCCTGTGGCTTTTTGCAAATGCTAAAAATTGGTCCCTATGTATGCGTGTATGATAATTAGTTTGAAACTAAATATGAAGTGAGTTAATTTGTTTTTTTGACCTAAATTTTAAATTGTAACGAGTTATTAGGTCAAATGTTTAAAGAAAAAGTTTTTCTTTTAACTTTTATAAAATTCGTAACTAAGTTAAATATATTTAAAAAATTGGAATGTAAATTATATGTGTTTTCTGTAAAATAAAATAATATATATAATATATACAATTTTTTTTTATAAATTAGGGCTCCCTAAAAAAACGAGCCATGTGCGGTCGCATCTTCTGCACTTGCTCTAAGACCTCACTGGGGTAGAGTGTAGAGTTGAACTTGTTATGGTAATTCCGGTTCGGTTTCGGTTCTAATTATAATTTTACTGAGAAACTGAAACAACATACCGTCAATTCAAGTACGATTGATTCCTATTCCAGATAGGGTAGTAGGGTCCGTTCCAGAATTGATTTTTTCCCACTCTACACAGGACCAACCTTTTAACCAAAATATTTTTATATCCTCAAAACAACATAAAATCGTCTAAAAATCGATCCATGAGATTCCTTCATATTCTGAAGCTTCAAGTGTTTTAAAGAGGAAGCACGAATTTAATTTTTTTTAGGACACGTCTAAATACAACTTTTGAACATTATAGAACTTTATTAGATTTGAAAATAATTACACTGACAAATTGAAACAACCTATACCGTCAATTCAAGTATAATTGATTCCTGTTCTAGATATACCGTATATGAAAATGATTTCTTTTGTTTGTTAAACACGTAGAACATTAATGTAAAATAAGTCTCACCGTGTGACTTTTCATTTACAAAATTTCGCAAATTAAAAATAAAAAAAAATTCATATCAAAATAAAATATAAAAAATCAATGAATTAAAACAAACAAAATATTACACCACATATTAAAATTAAAATAAATAAATTAAAAAAAAAAAAAGTCGCAGAAGACATGGACGGCCTAAGAAGAAAGGGAGTGTCGGATGGTTTCATCACTGAGGGCCCAAAACTTTTGTGAGTGTGGATGGGGTTTTTTTCGTTTAAGCATCGTATATCAATTAACATATTTAAAAACATTATATATAGACTTATTAGTAGTAATATGTTTTAGAATTAATAAACATTTTAAAACAAAATTAACAATATATTCTCAAAGGGTCCGATTGACCCAATTAACTTTAAAAAATTAAATATTCTTATTTTTAACACTTGTACCTAGTGATTTTAACCCAATCAACTATATATAGATTATACCGAATCACATGTGAACCGGCCTTTACCTCGAGTTGACAATATTTGTTATTATTTAAATTGGGCTTTTTTTACTTGTCACATAAGATGTCTGGAAATGTGAATTCATATTTAACAAGAGTCTTATGAAACGAAATTTTGAGTCTTAACTTGCTTTTTTAGGTGTAACCAAATCATTATGTAGAGTCATGGTCTAAACAAGCACCTAAAGTCGTACCTTAAATTGAGAGCAGGAGAGGTGTGATTTGTAAAAAAATTAACGTAGAGAATTGTATATTATAGTGTGTTTTGCAACTAAGAACCGCCTAGTCAATCAGCCTGGCGAAAATGTACAGATTGGGTAACGGGTCAGGACGCTAAGGCGGATCTACATATTGAGGTATGGGTTCACGGACTCCCACCTCGTTTCGAAGATTTAGTAGACATTGTTTGTTTTTGAAAGGCTTAAAAGATAGGATGAACCCACTAATGTTTTTAAAAGTGAATCATCTTTGTGATCAGATATGAACTGTGTGTATATTCATCTTGATTTCCTCTCTATGATATATCATCAAGCGAAATAACAGTTATTGGCGGTTGAACCCCAAAAGGGATGCTACCCCCATACCCCTACGTCGCTGGCTAGCCAGCAGGACCGCCCCTAAGACCCCACAAGGGGGCACGGTCCCCTTCGACTCCTGATTGATACGGAGTTCAGAAATCTTAAACATTTGTGCACATTGCGCACTCCGAACTCTTTAGTGACGACGCTTGTTTAATTATTGACTTAATTTACCGCATTGTCATTACGTGATGAACATTACAAGACCTGAACGTCAACCCGACTCGGAAAATTTTGTCTGTTTCTATATAATTGAATCGTCTAAAAATAATGAACCCACTGAAAAAATTTCCTGGATTCGCCACTGTCAGGACAGGCTCGTGTCAGGGTAAATACGATAAGGATAAGTGCAGATCAGGATGAGTGTTGGTCAGGTTGAGTTTTAAGCAAAACTAATTTGGGTCTAAGTGGGTCGTTTTAAAAAAAAAAAAACATAAACATAGTTTAGGCCAAAATATGTTTTAAGTAAGCAAATAGTTTATTTCAATAATCTTTAGTAATTTAATCATCAAATATATTAGTGATAAGTCCTACTCGTTTGAATTTATTTTGATCTCATAGTTTTTATGTTACCAATCTACACCCGTATCTTATTGAAGTGTTACTCATTTCAACACGTTTTATGTTAAGACGCAACACATCCTAAGCCAAAATACATTAATTGTTTACCTAAATCAACCCATTTATCTTACCTTGTGTTAAGATTGCGAGGTATAAATTAGTCAAGAACAATCAAAACTAATCAACCAAGATTTAAATGAAAATAAAAAATATTAAACGTTTTTGACATGGCCTTTATTTTACCTGATGAAGCACCTAATCATTTTTTTCGACTTAGTTTGTTTAGTTTGTTTGAATTCAAGTCATATAATGGATGTAATTTTTTAGGTTTAAAGTCTTACAATAATTAAAAGCTATTGCAAAAAATATAGCTAGACTTTAGTTGTTAATATATATTATATAATTTGTTTAATATGTAATGTTTTTATGAATTTTAATGAAAGTTATTCTTATATTTATGTATTTTATTTTTATAGTAAGTAATTGTTTTAAAATTGAAAATGTTAATTGTATTATAAAAATGTGAGTGATTGAGACCATAACATATTAGGTACCTAATGTTTACTTTTAACTAAATCATTATTGAGCTTGTAAATCCAAATCATATCATTTCATAACGTTAATAAAGTAGTAGGAAATGTAATAAACAAACTCACCTACAAACTTACCAAATAATATTTCATATTTTCATTCATAATGTCATGCATTTGAAGGATGAAATGAGAAGTTTACTCCTATACTATCACATAGAGATTTCAACCAAGACTCTTAACACAAAATATCATTAGCAAAATTATTAAAAAAGTAATTAATTTTATTAAGAAAATTCCACCATTGTATATCTCCGCACTGTGTATCCATGTATAAATAGACACACACATATACACACACAAATATATACTCGTGTATGGGTATAAATATACATGTATATGTACATGTACATATACATAACATTTGCATATATAGAGTATATTATTTGATAAACTTAATTAGTTAGTTACCTTTAAACTCAATTGTAGACAACATTTTAAATTAATTTGAAAAAAAATGTGTGAAGTAATTGAAAGGGTAAAATGGTAAAAGAAGAAATTGTTTTACATATGTAATAATAATTTAAAAAATTAAAAATCTACAATTCAAGTTGATCTTAATGAATTATCTTAGGTTAGCGAAATACAATGTGTTATTTCAAGTTTTCGTTCCTGTATATATAGATAATCATAAATTAATATGAATTCGTACTTACAAATAAAAGAAGATAATCCTGTACATGTATAATAAGAGTCATTAAATAAAAAAAATCAAAGATTTAGGTTGATCTTGACGGAGTTAGTTGAGTTACCAAAATTAAGATGTGTTATTATTTTCTTCTAATACTATATATACATACATACACATACATACATACACATAGATATCTACTACTAATAAGCAAGTAACTCTTATGCCACGTGTCATTTAACTAGGATGTACAACTAATTATCTATCACATGTCACTAAAATAGGATATCCATATAAAACTAATTGACACATGCATGTCAGTGTCACAAACAAGTAATTTGTCATTAGTATCCTTCTAAACAAAAACATTTTTTTTATCAATCGTTCCATTCTTTAACTTATATATATTTAATGTGTTTGAAAATTTTATAAAATTATTATATTTTGAAGGAAATATATCATCTAATACTAATCAAGTTTCTCAAGTGTTTAATTAAGTCATCAAAAGATTTTTTGTCTATTTAAAGTCACTCAACTTTAACTAAGTGTTCCAGTTATGTACATTTTTTTTAAAATATTTAATTTTTTTAAATTAATAGAGACAAAAGAAACATATATGAATATTTATTAATAATAAGTGAAAAATAAGATGTAATCGTAAAGAAAACAAATATTCAAATTGATAAAAAAGTTTCAAAGTTGTTAAGTTTAAGTGAAATTGAGACAAAATAATAATTAAATACTTATAAATATTCATATATGTTTCATTTGGCTCGATAGTTTTAAAGAATATAGATATTTATAAAAAAATTACATATAATTGAAACACTTAGTGAAAATTAAGTGACTTTAAAAAGAAAAAAAAAACTTTTGATAACTTAATTAAAACACACTTGAGAAACTTGGTTATTATTTTACAAAGTTATCCCTATTTTAAGATATGGAATTAAAGTTTACTGACATTAATATAGAGTTGGAAACAATTAATTATGGGTATTTGATACACATTAGTAATTTAATATTTTAACAAAATTTTTGCTCATCATGACAAATAGGTTATATTTATTTTCTATTTTTCTACATCACATATTAATATTTATGTTAATATATAGGTTTTTACTACTGTATGATTATACGAATTTCTTAATTTACTCGTTAGTTAAAACATAAAATTAAATTTTATCATAAATTGATTTTTTTTCCAAATTTGACATGAAACAAGTATTTTAATGTATGCATTATAATAATTTTTTTATTAATTACATGAACATCCACAAAAGTGATATTAAACGAGCTTGATGTTTTGATAGGTGATTTTATTTTAAAGGTCAAATACCAAGAAAGTTGTGTAACTCGACCACAAAATATTATTGAGGAATTTTGAATTGAAATGATGATAATAGATTAACAATTTTTTATAATTTTTTTACTAAGTGACTATATTTTTTTGGTTTTACAAGAAGACAATTTCCATTAACCGTATATTTTGGATTACAATAAATAAAAATCAAGGACAGTCACTTTCAAAAGTTGGCTTTCATTTAAGAGATCCGTATTTACGTATGATCAATTGTATATATATTGTGTTATCCAGAGTGAAAGGCAAGAAGAAACTTAGCTCCTAATTTTAGGTAAAGATGAAAAACTTACAATTAGAACAACAAACTGGTGCACAACAAAATATTTGAAAGTTTGTTAACAATTGATGTAAAATTTTATTTTATTATATTTTGCGTGACATATAATATTATATGTTAAAAGTAGTTATAAATTATTGCATTCTTTAGAATTTTCTTTTTAAAAATATTATCATATATCTAGTTTCACTGTATACTTACGCATTTTATTTGTCTATTGTTTAATTATTTAATTCACAACTTTTGACGTCAGTTGTAAATATATCATATTATTTTTTAAAAAATATTGACATTTACCTTTAAGCAAACTGGTATGTTATACGGGTTATTAACCTAGTGTTGTGTGTGTGTAAAGTAGGGACCATAAGAAAATCCTTTATTATAAAGAAAACCTTTAAAACTTATATCAACCAATCAAAAAGTTTATTTAATTAAAAGGGTGTTTTAGTAAAAGCACACACTTTTTATATATGGAAATTATATAATTTCAAACCTAATTCCATATTTTTCTCCATTAAATCAACAAAATTGTAGCTCATATATTCATTTTGTGACCTAATAGCATAGAGAATGGTCATAGCTTGCTTACTTGTCATCGTCCAACTACTTGAATCGGATATTGGAAGCGATGTTGTCAGTATAGCTGAGTAAAGTTTTGATATCGAACCTAAGGACAAGTAATAAAAAAAAACCTTTTGAAAAAACTCCTAAATTGAGTAAATTGCTAATTTTTGAAAGAAAATTTGGTTTAACTAAAAAGAAGTTTTAAACAATTAAATAGCCTAAAGAAACTAAAAAAAATCTAGTAGCCACATGAAAAACACAACTAAGAGATTAGGTGTAGCCAATGTTGTAAAAATCGACCTAGGCGGCCGCCTAGGCGCTAGGCGCCCTTCTACTGTCTAATTTTTGGCCTAGGCGGTGCCTAGGCGCTAGGCGGGGCCTAGGCGGCACAATCGAATTTTTATTTTTTTTCATTTTTTTGACTTTTTTTTGACTTTTCTATGATAAAAAGGGACAAATTTCATGATTATTTAGACATTTCTCAACCAAAAATCTTTAATATGTCTCTGAAACATCGAATCCAGACAGTTAATATCGAAATTTATCTCTAAACTTTGGACTCAGTGTTTAAGTTTGCACTTTAAAGTACTTTTTTTAGTATATTTAAGTATATTTTTTAAAATTATTTGAAGTATTATATTAAATTATTGATATTGATGTGTGTATATAATATATATTTGTAAAATTACATATAAAAATTCCAATCCGCCTAGCGCCGATTAATCTAAATTAATCCGTAGGCGGTACCTCGCCGCCCGACTAGCGCCTAGCGACTTATACAACCATGGGTGTAGCTATGCCTGGCAAAATGGGCGGGTTGGGTCGGGTTGGGTAACAACTCAGAACGGGTTTTAAACAAAATCAATTCGGGTATAAATGGATTGTTCTTAAAAAACATTAATTTAATTTAACTTAAGATGTGTTATAAGTAAACAAATAGTCCATTTGGATAATTTTTAGTGATTTTCTAACCAAATATGTTATTAATCATTATTAAAAGTTTGAATCCATTGCATTTGCATAGTTTTTTTGTTACCCATCTTGACCCCTATTGTTTTAAAGTGCTACCCATCTCAACCCATTCAATATTATGATGTTACTCATTTCAACCCATTATACTACAATTGTTTACCCAAACCAACATATTTCCTTTGATACAGGTAAAAATTGCCACCTCTAGGTGTAACATTTCTATAAATTGTTAACAGTTAGATTAATAAAAGGATTTATGACGTCATCTCAAATTTATTAGAGTTTACACACACATACATTATCATATATCATAAATACATAAATATAAATATGTACATAATTTATACGAATACATATACATATACATATACAAGAATGCAAAAATTATATATATATATATATATATATATATATATATATATATATATAAAGGGGATGGTTCCTTTGTTAACCCTTCCTTATTGCGATAACCGTATAACCCTAGCATTTTTTGCATTTTTTGCCCGAATCTTTTTTTTCTTTTTTCATGGTCTTTATTATACATAAATAGGGGGTTTTCTTCTTGTGTTTTTGCTAATTCATCACCGTTTAAAAGTTATTTATAACCGTAAGTAACTGTAACGACTTACAGTTACTTACATCACACTTCTATCAGATACGTAATGTAAGTAACTGTAAGTCGTTACAGTTACTTACGGTTGTAAATAACTTCTAAACGGTGATGAATTAGCAAAAACACAAGAAGGAAACCCCCTATTTATGTATAATAAAGACCATAAAAAAAGAAGATTCGGGCAACAAACGCAAAAAATGCTAGGGTTATACGGTTATCGCAATAAGGAAGGGTTAACATTTGATCCTTCCCCTATATATATATATACTAGGTTAGTATCCCGTGTATTACACGGATTAAATAAAGAAATATAACGAATAATTATCAATGAAAATTTAGAAAAAATATAAGATGTTTTTTTAATATAAAATACAATTATAATTTCGCATGATTTAATACTTTAAGAATTAAAATAATAATATGATTTCTTTAAAAACTAACTTTTTTGATATAGTTTGTTTTTTTAAACATTATGTTTCAAGTAATTGTTTTTAAAAAATTTATAATTTATTATAATGTTTTTAAAAAAGTGCGTATTTAATATTAATATATTTAAAAAAATATTTTTTATTTTAAAAATGTATTAAAAGTATATTTAATATTATTATTTAATATCAAATGTATTTAATAGGAGAGAGAGACGAGAAATAATGGTTGAGAAGTCCTATAAACATGCCATGTGGTACTAAAATCTTTTATTTATTAGTATAGGTAGATATGCAATTAAGTATATATTTAATTACACAATTTAAAGATATAAAATAAACATATTTTTATAGTTTATTTCTAAGATTTATTTAGAATTTATTTGTAAATAAATAACTTAAACAAATAAATAAATTCTAATTATGAAATTTTAATAAAAATCTCTAGAAAAATATTTTATTTAACAAATAAAATGTTTGCAAACTTTTAACTTTAATCATAATGATAGTTCATCAATTAAATAATATAAATAACTTTGTTTTAAATTTTATAATTTTAACAATGTTTTCTACATAACAACTTTATACTAGTCATATGAAGTTAAATAAAATTTTACCAAGTTATACCAATCAAAACACATTGTTTTATAAAGTTAAAGGGGGATTTTTGCCCATTTCTAAAACTAATTATAAGAAAGAAAACCAAAGGGGGCGTTGATGTCAAAACCTCAAAGTCGTTATCCCTTTTACCCATATTCCCTGCAGGTTAACCCACTATAACCCTTCCGACCCGGTTGCGACCCGTTTCACCATTCGATCGATTCCAACAAGTAAACAACTAATCAAGGCTATCTTTAGCAAGGATTTGTACGCGTTAACTAACCCCAGTTAGTAATTAATTGAATTTAAACCGTATCAATAAAAAATAATTAGCAAAAACATAAACCACTACCGGGAAATTCAAAATCAAGAGAAACGTATATAAAAACCAAATCAAACCCACCAATACGTTCCTTCAAGTAATTGGAACTTGTCTGTGCTCACAAAACTGACTTACAATCGATAAACATCGAGAATCAGAACTATAAAGCTCTCGGTTCACACGTCTTCTGTTCTTCACTGAATTGATTATGTTAAAACCATTTCAGAGGGTTTCTTTTACCGCGGCTTACGACTTAGTTCAACCGATTAAACACACATGGTTTCACAAAAATGGTCGTGGGTTCGAACCTTGCAGCGGCGGGTTTTTAACCATTTTTTTCTTCTTTTCATTATAACTTTTTATTTAAAACTTATTTTTAAATTCTGTTTTCACATAAAATTATTTTTATTAAAATACTATCATTTTTAATATTATATATATATATATATCATAATTAAAAATATATATAATATATACAGATTATTAGTAAATAATTATAAAGATTAAATATTTAAAACTTATTTTATAATTTTCTATAATATTTTATACATTTTATAAAATAAATATTTTCATATACATACATACATACATACATACATACATACATATATATATATATCAAATATAATTATTATATATGAAATAATTTTTATTAACTTATGCTTCGATAAGCAAAAATTTTAGATTTTATACAAACTTTCTTATACAATTTATAATTTTTTTTATGTTCAAATAACTTTATCTAAAGTTTCAAAACTTATTTCGCATGTTAAATTATGTTAAGTGCCTATTAATATATTTTTGATTAAACATCAATTGATTTAAATTCAACATTTGTATTTGATATTTTATGTTAACATGAGTAAATGTAGATTTTTAAACATCATCACTATTTTCATTTCACAAATAGCATAATGAATTTAGAGTTTTAACAATTCGAAACAAATCGAACTCGTTGATCCATTTAAAACTTAAAAAGATATAGTTATGTTAACATTATACCAAATGAACTATGTAGGTAAACATTGAACTTGTTACACATATTTGTGACTATCATTTGATAATTATTGTGCACATCTATCTCATCTATCCAGGTGAGTCTTCATAGCCCTTTTTAACTTGTTTTGAACTTTTGAGCTGAAACATGTAACTTTAACTTATCTTTAACTTATGTACATGTGAACTTAGCTTTGTGACCTAAACTGTAGTGTGAACTTAGCTTGAGCTTGCGTTGATCACAACTTAACTATTTAGTAACAATGATAGATCTATTGAACCGACCATCCCACTATTGGTTGAGTTGACTTCGGTCATCAGCAGTGATTATTTACTACTTCAACATTGTTAGTAATGCTAGTTGGTCAAACATCATTTGTTTAACATAATTTGATTTGTGTATGGTTTAATTACATGTTTTAGTTCATATTGGCTTATTATCACATGCGACAACTTATTTTTTCTATCAAACTATTTTTGTGTATATGTTTTAACCTATGAAGCTAACCAACTCTTTAATTTGTAGTTGACACTTGATTTTTAAACTTGTTTCAGGTGGGAATGCCAATTAGCTAATTTATTGAGCTTGGATTGAGTTTATTTATGTTTAATGTTTTGAATTCGATTGATGTAATAGTTAGGGTTAGAATTTTAGACAATGTATTGAATGTTGGAATTTAATGAAGAATTGAATGTTTGAACTATTTATAACTTTATACCTTGTGCTATAAACAATATACACTTCATGCCGCCCCGATGTTTCCGCCATCAACCATAGTAAGGTTTTGGGCCAAAACCATTAAAATAGTTAAGTTTGAGAGGCCAAAACTGATAGTTTTTCTAAACCACGTAGGCTGAATTGATAGAATATTTTATTTTGGACCGAAACAGTTAAAACACTTAAACCACATGAGTCAAACCCTTAATTTACTCTAATTTCAAACAAAACAACATACATGATGTACCAAAATTTTTTAAAGATTTAAATTGTAATTGTGCTTTTATTTTATATTGTTTTATATAATAAAATTAGTTTAATTATGTACCTAAATTTAATAAAATGTCATAAAATTACATAATTTTTATTTTTAAGCCCGTGTAATTAATACACTAATTTATAACCTAGTATATAATATACAAAACAAATCTCCTAATACCTTTCATATGCCCAATAAATTGAAACTCACATACCCCTATGATAATTAATGTAGACTCCTTTATGTATTTAGAAGAATTAAATACTAATTAATTCTAATGGCATGCATACATACATGCTTATCTAGTTTATCTAATTCTTTGATAATTTACAACTATTTAATATTTACGTGAGAGGATTAAGTTTGGATGGGATTTTGTGTTGTCTATATGTTTTGTTTGGTGTCAATCACTATATATAGTCCAATCAGCATGATCACCATAAGTTCTTTCATCTTATGATCACTTTCTGTATAGGCACAATTTGCTTTTTTGTCTTTCCATCATCATGAAAAAGTTTCATCTTGCTCTTTTTATGTGTTTTCTATTCCAAAATATGTTTTTTCTTCATATTTAATTATTTGTATTCTCAGTTTATATATCAATTATTTCAGGGCTTGTAAAACACCTCATATCGTTTTTAAAATGTTAGAATTAACTCGATTAATGTAAATATAAAACATAAAAACGGGTTATTTAACATTTTGTTTGATTGTTTAAGCTTAACAGTTTTATATTTATACAGGAAAAAAGAAAAATAATAAAGGTTAGCTTTCTAATTTTTCTTATTTAAAAAAAACTACATAGTCTGCTTTTTGTTAAAGATGTCTAATATGTATCTTATAAGATGCATTGTTAACTCTAACTATTTTCACAGTCTATTATTGATTTATTGTACTAAAAAAAATACTTCTTATTTTTCAAAAGTCTATAGTCCATGGTACAAGTACGTTATGAGTGCATATGTCGATAATGAATGTTGATAAACTTGTTTCTGCTTTAACAAACAAGTAACTAAAAGTCTAAAAGTCACATTTTATAAATTATTAAGACATCTTTGATGAATGTTACATTTAACCATCGTATTCAATGGTACCCAAGATTCTTCCAAATGTTATAAATAGGAGGTCTTGGGTTCAAATCCCATCTGTAGCAAAAAAGGGGTCTGAGAAGGGTCATGGGGTTTTCCTAGTGGGATTTCCTCATAGGGTGGTTGTGTTGACTAATGGGAGGTCCATATAACTAGACTTTGGTGACATGGCCTGAAAGCAGTGGGTTCACACGATTGAAACCTTCGTCGTTCAAAAAAAAATTGTTTATTATATAAATAACTATATTTTTATCAAATTAAATAATTAAACTAAATAGTAATAACTAATAATATTAGTTTTATATTTTTATATCAAAAATAAATTTTAATAAATAAAAAAATCATATGCTTATTTTAAAAAATATTTTAAAAATAAATTTTATACAAAAATAATTTCCTTACAAAAAAACTAAAGCCAAAGGTTTTAAATAACGAGATTTTTACACAAAAATTGGTGTTCTTCCAAAACATTTTTTTAACAAGATATTAAAACAGCAATTTTTATAAAACAAAAGTTACAAACTAATATTATTAATTATTTGTTACTTAAAATACGTATTTATAAATAATTTCAATCATATTTTATTTAAAAAAACGGTTTTATAAATTTCGAATTTTTAGTAGTTATTATCTAATATTTTCTTCATTTAATCACGAAATATTAGTCTAGGGTTTGATAGATAATCGCTAGCATGTTAAATGTTTTGACAAAAATGAGAAGCTCAACTATTTAATCTTGGGGAAAAAATAACTTAAGATTAAAAATAAAGCATTATTTTCCGTTAAATAGAAAGAAAAAAAAAATAATTTTTGCATCTCCATGTGTTGTTTTTGCAAT